>JAULUF010000044.1:42085000-42265000 GCA_031834385.1 Semotilus atromaculatus | reverse complement strand
TTCAGTCAGACAGACAGACAGACAGACAGACAGACAGACAGACATTAGACAGACAGACAGACAGACAGACATCATTCAGTCAGACAGACAGTCAGACAGACAGACAGACAGACAGACATTAGACAGACAGACAGACATTAGACAGACAGACAGACAGACAGACAGACAGACAGACATCATTCAGTCAGACAGACAGTCAGACAGACAGACAGACAGACAGACAGACATCATTCAGTCAGACAGACAGTCAGACAGACAGACAGACAGACAGACAGACATTAGACAGACAGACAGACAGACAGACATTAGACAGACAGACAGACAGAGGCATTAGACAGACAGACAGAGGCATTAGACAGACAGACAGACAGACAGACATTAGACAGACAGACAGACAGACATTAGACAGACAGACAGACAGACATTAGACAGACAGACAGACAGACAGACAGACATTAGACAGACAGACAGACAGACAGACATTACACAGACATTAGACAGACAGACAGACAGACAGGCATTAGACAGACAGACAGACATTAGACAGACAGACAGACATTAGACAGACAGACAGACAGACAGACAGACATTAGACAGACAGACAGACAGACAGACAGACAGACATCATTCAGTCAGACAGACAGTCAGACCCGTCCAGCTCCCGGATTGTGGCTGTTTGTTTATCCTTCTGTCTGAAAGAGCTGAAGGACGATCCTATTACAAACAATAGTCTCTTATAATTAGGTCACATTATGCAGTTATATGCAAGTAACCTCTCGTTCATGTCATTCATTTGTGAGGAGAGTATTAGGAGAAATAGACATAGCCTTGTTAAGCGTGCTATTACTAATATGTTTTATATTTATCTTGCATTAAAACAGAATCACCTAGAAACAACTAAGAACACCCTAGCAACCACTTAAAACACACTATCAACTGCATAGAAACGCTCTTAAAACCATCAAATGTTGAAGCAAACACCATAAAAACACCTTTTAACATCATAGAATACCCTGGGAACCACTTAGAACACACTGTCAACTGCATAGAAACACCCTAGCAACCACTAAGTGATAGCCACCACTCGGAACATATGTGAAACCATGCAGAAAACCATGGCAACCACCTATAAACTTAGAACATTCTATCAACCATGTAACACTGTAGCGACTGTATAGCAACGCCCTAGCAACCACCTATCAAATGTTGTAGCAAACACCATAAAAGCACCCTAGCAACCACTTAGAACACACTATCAACTCTATCAACTGCATAGAAAAGCCCTAGCAACCACAAAGTGATAGCCCCCACTCAGAACACATTAGCAATCGTGCAGAAATCCATGGCAACCACCTATAAAAAACTTAGAATGTTCTATCAATCAATGTAACACTGTAGCAACGACATAGCAACACCCTAGCAACCACCTAACAATATTGTAGCAACCGCTCAAAATATCTTGGCAACCACATAGCAGTTTAAAGGTGCAAAGAAAAAGGATTTAAAAACATGGAGCCAGACACACAAACCTAGATCCCACTTGCACGTGGAGCGAGTGACCGACAGCTGGACGCTGTAATCCCATGGCTGGAGGGGTCAGAGGTGGGTCACCTGTCTGTAGGTGAGTGTGTGAGACAGGATTACACACACATGATCCAGCATAACGGAGAGGAAAGTGTGTGACCGGAGCGAGTGGACCAGGTCTGTCAGGACTCAAACAGCAGAACGATGGAAGATTCTAGTTCATTGGGATGAACTTTAATGAATAATAGTATAGTCTGGTGATCTGCAGATGATACACAATATTGGGATCTCATGGACTTTTGGCAACCTGGAACTTTACATGAACAGATCTGGGTAAACTGAAGACGCTTTCGTACTGACACTGTGAGGAGAAACCAGAAGACGTAGTAGAGGATGTTTTTAAAGAAGAAGAGCGGCACTTTACCCCCAAAAAATGGGAAAAATGGGAGAGCACAGATTATGTGTGAGTTGTGAAACTAAAATCCTGAATGGTCTTACCTGCAGATTTTATTGATGTTATTGCTCAGAGTTCTCCTAAAATTAATTAGTAGAAATACATATAAAAAGCGCATCTATATAAATTTGTATTGCATAAATCGGATCATTTGAACTTGGAAGCATTTGATGAGAAAATTTACGAAAGTTGATACTTAAATGTCCTCTCCAGAGAAAAATGGGATTTCAATTATTTGTGAGTTTGAAAACACATTTTTAAATCCTGAATAGGTTTACTTGGGTTTTTAGCATTAGATTAATGTGTTATTGCTTTTTCATAGCTCAGGAAACATTATGGTGTTCTCAGATGTTCTCCTAAAATTCCTTAGAAATACAAATTAAAAGACTGGTTATATATTCTATATAAATGTGTATAGTATAACTCAGATCATTTGGACTTGGAAGCATTTGATGAGAAATGTTTGAGGTCATATTGAGATCTCCCCACAGGATCTCCAAATCTGGATATATTTTCTCCTAGACACAAATTATGAGATTAAATGAAGACGTCTGCTTGAAGTCCCCTTCCTTTTAGATGTTTCTCTTGAAAAAGAGAGATTTTAAAATACTCAAACATTTCTTATCGTTCTCCAAAGAACTGATGACAATTTTCTTTTTTATTTCTCATTTGCAAAGGAGAACAATCTGAGATATAGATGATACTTAAATGTCCTCTCCTACTGAGAAAAATAACAGAGGACAGATTATGTGTGAGTTTGAAAACAATTTTAAATCCTGAATGGTTTTATTTGGGTTTTTAGGACAAAGAGGAATATGTTATTGCTCACAGGTTGCTCTTTTATAGCTTGGGAAACTTCATGGTGTTCTAAGGTTCTTTAGTATAAATAAAATACATGCAAAAGACAGGTATAATGTATCTATAAATGTGTACAGCATAGCTCATTTGATGAGAAATGTTTCTCCGACAAGAAAATCTCACATTATATCAGATATGTGGATTTTTTTCACCTCGTGAGATTAAATGGAGACGTTTCCTGAAGTCCTCTTCATCTCAGGTGTTTCTCTTGAGAAAAAGACCAAAAATATCTCAAACTTTGCTCAGATCTCATTACAAACTCAGTTTTAATTTCTCACAAGGAATTTTATGGAAATCATCAAAAGAAAAGCTGATATACTTGAAACATAAATGAGAACTAGAAAGTCTCCCTTAAAATATTATGGAGCACATTTTGAGGTGTTGAGAACTCTTCTGTAATGTGAGATTACTGGGATCTTTTTCTCAGGAGAAGCACCTGAAGAAAAAGGCGAATACTACAGCAAAATTGCATTGATTTCCATAAGAAACACCTGAGATATTAAAGTCAGGTCAAGTCAAGTCACCTTTATTTATATAGTGCTTTTTACAATACAGATTGTATCAAAGCAGCTTTACAGAGATAACATGAAAAGTTTGTTCCACCTTAAATAAGGCAGATCAATAATATTGTTGAATATTTAAATATTCTCATTCTCTGTACAGGGCAGGTGGCCAAGCAGACGATGCCGTCTCAGCACAAAGAGCTCGTGCCTCAGCTGGCCTGGATGGAGGTCGCACAAATAACGGAGAAGAAGAAGAGAAAAGGTCAAGCCCTGGGCAGAAAACCTGCATCCGTGAGCCCAGAGGTCATCGTGAAGCAGACGCTCTTCGAGAGAGCCGTCCATGACCTCGGACAAAAGGAGAAGCTCGTCGAGGACCTGACCTTCGGCAGACGGGTCGGCTTCTACGAGCTGTGTGGGGAAATCGGCAGCGGAAACTTCTCCCAGGTCAAACTCGGCATTCACCAGCTGACCAAAGGTGAGAGACGCTTTCTGAGAAGAATTTCACTGTAAAAAATATACCGTAATTTTTACGGAAAAAAAACGACAGCTGTGGTTACCAGAGTTTTACCGTCAAAAATACGGTAGCGACGTTATTGGTTTGACAGACTTTACTTAAATTTACAGTAATAAACCGTATTTCATTATCTGATATAATGTTAATTTACCGACTTATTGATGTATTAGTATCAGTTTTGTACCAGTGTAATACGCTGACAACCAACAACCACAGTGGTGATGAGAGTCACATGACAATCAGAGCTCATTACAAGCAGCTCTTCCACAAGAAAGTTAGTACTATTATAAAGAAGGTGCTTTTCGCACAAACATTAAACACCATCATGGTAACACACATGCAATTTTAAAAATGCAATAAACATTCATTTAACAACATTAAATGTTACATAAAACCCTAATGTACATAACTCATTAGAAAAAAACTAAGAAAACTATGAAGAAACAGTTCAATAAAAACACATCAAATGGTAAGTGTCACGCAGGGAATTGTGGGAATGTCAATTTACGTTTTTTCACTGTAAATTATACAATGAGTTTTTCTTTTTCACTTTCAAAAACTGTAATTTTAACGGTATTTTACAGTAAAATTACATTAAATGTACCATTAGGTCTATTACAGTTATTAACCGTATATAGTAAGGAAACGTTCTGTTAAACAATTAACAATTTTTCACTGTAGCACTTTTACAGTGTTGTTCAGTTGTATGTATTGTAAATATGCATTACAAGACACCCACTTTAGTGTGCTTTCACACCTGCCTCATTTAGTCCGGTTGAATCGCACTAGAGTTTGTCGTCCCCCTCGGTGCGGTTCGTTTGGGCCGGTGTGAATGCAGCGATCGCACTCGTGCGCACCAAAAGCGGACCAAACAAGCGTACGAGTCTCCCCTTCACACGGACTCTGGAGCGGTGTGTCTGTGGTGAGAACGTGATCCGGCCTCGAACAGACCAGACTGGAGAAGAACTGCGCATTTCTGGACTGAACCAGCCGCCGTAGCTGCGCTGTGTATCATGGGATGAGGACTAAAGTTTGTTTGTTGACAGTTTGCACTTTTAGCATGGCAGCTCGCGGACACACTTGGAGTTGTGAGGAGGTGCAGAGCCTCATAGAGATTTAAGGTGCGTTCCATTCGACAGGGTCCCTACACAAGTGTTCACTGCTCCCTACTCCCTGAGCACGGTATATCACTTCGCTGAGAGTAACCGCTCATTTGGAATGCCCTGCAAACGTCATCAAAGTACGTTAACGACGGGGTTGTAAAGCTTATGATATTAACATAAATATAGGCTTACATTCATGTTTTTATTTAATTTTTCTTTACTTTACTTCACAAACTAGCTAAGCTGGCTACATTCACTGAGGTAAATTGTTATGATAATCGTTTATAAATAAAGTCCCTAGGACATACAAAAACAATATATGTAAATGTAATATTCACCCCAATAACCGTTAAAAATACTGTAAAAATGTTTATAATAATGACAAAATGTATGAAAACTACACATATGTAAACTCCTCCGTCGTTATTTATGACCGCTCTGACTGGTGATGACGTCGTGCGCAATGACAGTTGGGTGAACATCGCTCTCCACTTCCGGTGAAGTGATGTATCGATGTTCCCTTATTCCCTATGCCGTTTGCAGTGCCCTTCGAACTGAACATGTTCGTTCCCTTCGGATTGGAATCTCACTAAAGATGGCGAAATACCCTGTGAAGTCCACTTCGCAGTCCACTTACCAACTTTCAAAAACTCACAAGAACAGCGAAATCTCCATAGTAAAAAGTGGCGCGTTGTCTGCGGGATTTTCCTCCTCTTTGTTTACTTCCGAGAGTTCTGTTGGAATTTTCCCGCACATTAATTCTGACCAATCGAAGTGCAGTTATGGAAATACGTTCAAGACACATAATAACAGTATACAACACATATAACAGTCTACTGACAGTCTATAATATACCAATACTCTAATGAGAGTTAGTTGACATGTAGTTGAAAAGTTACTTATAATTAGTAGAACGTATTGTGACTATCGAAATAAAGTGTAACCGCATTTTCTCCCCATACTCTCTTTTTCCCCTCTCTCTCAGAAAGGGTTGCTGTGAAGATCCTGGATAAGCTGCGTTTGGACAAGCGCTCACAGAGGTTGTTCCCGTCGGAGATCCTCAGCATGGAGAGACTCTCGCACCCCAACATCGTGCGTCTGTATGAGGTGGTGGAGACGTTTCGCAGGCTTCATCTGGTAATGGAGTACGCAGCTGGAGGAGAACTGTTCTCCAGGATCGCCACCAGAGGACGCTTGTCTGATCTGGAGAGCAAACTGGTCTTCTCTCAGATACTGTCTGCTGTGAAACACATGGTAAGAGCACATGTGCTGCTGACCGCCGCAGCACTTTATATTTAAACATTAAACGGTAAAGTCGAACTAACTTTATTTGTTAACAGCCACGGTCTAGGGCTGTCTGTATTCTACTATAATTGTGCAGCCCTACAAACAAGCAGCGTTTTCCGTCATGGAATAAAAACATTTAAAAGGTAATTGCACAAAAAGAATTCTCGCAATTGCAAGTTTATATCGCAATTCTGGCCTTTTTCTCATAATCGCAAGTTTATATCTCACAATTCTGACTTCTTTTCTTGCAATTTAGAGTTTATATCTGGTAATTCTGACTTTGTTCTCGCAATTGTGAGTTTATATCTCGTAATTCTGAAAATTTTTCTTGCAATTCTTACTTTTTTTTTCACAATTATGACTTTTTTCCCGCAATTGCAAGTTTATACCTTGCAATTTGGATGTTTTTTCATGTAATTCTGACTTCTCGCAATTGCAAGTTTATATCACACAATTCTGAGGAAAAAGGGTCAGAATAGCAAGATAAAAAGTCACAATTACCTTTTCTTTTCTATTATTCATTGGCGGAAACAAGCCATAAGCATCAAACCTGCAGCTTTTTTGAATTGTATTTTAAAAAACAATTTTTTTTTATTACATATAAAAATGTAATACACCCCCCCCCCCCCAGCACTACTGTACACTTTCTAATTTTTTATTAAAATATGTGAATCCAATGCAACTAATATTAGAGAGACCAAATGTGAAAGCAGGCTATGAGAAAACCGCATAACTGATTTAGCTTTTTTTTTTTTCATCTTCAGCATGACAACAACATCATCCACCGCGACCTGAAGGCTGAGAATATCTTCTACACAACCACATATTGCATCAAGGTTGGCGACTTTGGTTTCAGCGCTGAATGCAAACCCACCGATATTCTCACCACCTTCTGCGGCTCTCCGCCCTACGCGGCCCCTGAACTCTTTCGGGACAGGGGTTACATCGGACCTCTGGTGGACATTTGGGCTCTGGGAATCCTGCTGTACTTCATGGTGACGGCCACGTTCCCCTTTAACGGCTCCAGCCTGAGAAGACTGCGCTTCAGTATCCTCAGGGGTTCCTACACCATTCCCGATTACGTCCCTGAGGTCTGCCAGTGTGTTATTAAGGGAGCGCTGAGGCTCGTTCCCGCAGACCGCATTTCCCTGTCGCAGATCATGTCCAGTGCTTGGCTACGGGGAATTGAGTATCCACAAGCGTACCCGCCTGCGTTTCCCACACCTGCGCACCTGGCCGACCCGTCACGAACACTGTCCAGTGATGAACGGTCGGTGAAGCTCGCGCTGGAGGAGCTGGGCATCACCGAAACTCACCTGAGGAACAATGTGGTGTTGGACTGCCGTAGCCCACTGACAGGGATTTACCGGATACTTCTGCACCGAAACCAGAGGAGAGGATCCGGAGAATCCACGGGATTCACAAATCACTGTCACTCCAACACACGCCTCGGCAGGAGATGCTGGTCTCACCCTACAACCATCCACAGGAAAGAAGAGCAGTCCGCATACTGTGCCATCCTATAGACAACATGAAGAAACAAACAGAGAAAGATGATTGATTAGTTAGGTCTGTTTGTTGTTGAACATTTTAAAGTCTTAAAGAGCTATTTAATGTGTTCATTAATTGCAAGCCAAGCTAAATTAATACATTTTAATTAGTGCTGCACAACGATTAATCGCATCCAAAATAAAAGATTGTGTTTACATAATATATGTGTGTAGCCTATGATTATTTTGTATATATAAATACAAACACATGCATAGGCTAAAATGTGTTATATATAAAATATTTATATTTATATATAATATAAGTTATGTATAAATATATATACAGTATCTACATGCAAATATTTCTTAAATATATACATGCATGTGTGTGTATTTATATGTAGAAAATAATTATACACACATATATTATGTAAACACCCATTTTTATTTTTGGATTCGATTAATCATTGCCTAGCACTAATTTTATTTATGTGTTGGCATAATAATAATTATAACAGTATTGACAGTAAGACGGTTGAGTTGAGTTGTATACTTTTTCAATCAGCATTTATCATTTACTGTAAAAATGTTATTACTTGATTAATAAATATGCTTCTATATTCCATAAATCTTCATACCTTATTACTTGTGGAATATTTTATCTTTAAAAAAAGGGTAAAGTGGACACAATTCGAGTCGTATTAATGCATTGCTTACATTTTTTTATAACATCAAATAATAAGAAAATATTTATTTATCTATATTAAAAAATAATAATATTCAAGACAAAACATTATCTTTAATTTTCCATGGTTTTTTTTCATTAAAGGGTAGGCAATTTTTTTCCATAAACACTTAAACAACTGGTTTAAACTCCCAATCAATAATAGAAGATGTCTAAATATTAAAACATGTACATATATATTCTGTGGAAGTCCCGGGACCAATGTTCATCCAGTCATTGCATTCGTTGGTCCGAACACAATGATATAATGTCCTACCAGCCTGTCAACATATGTATTTCCATACTTCCCTGATACTTCCTCGCATCTGCTCGTGTCACGCAGACATCACACGTCATCAGCGTGTATCGTAAGGCCATGCAGAGTAGACAGAAGTCAGTCACCGAGCGCCACAAACATACAGCATCCGCTTTTACAGTTCCTCCTGAACCAAAACAACGAGCTTTTACTGCGTTCGCGCCATGTCATAATCGTAATTACGAGATGGCAACTCGTAACGTTCTACTCGGAGCTGTTCACGTCCTCAGACTCGATTTTATGCATTGCATGAATCTTCAGCAGTCAGGTGGTACAAGTCAGCACTCTGTGAGTTGTTTACATTCATTATCATTGTAATGTTATGTGCTTTGCAGACTGCTCTGGCTGTGCGCGTTCATGTGTTTTTGGAGGCGTGGCTTTGGAGACGCTCTGAAGGGAGGGTGGGATCTTATGCTTTTAAAGCTAACTTGCCCTACCTTTAAATGGTGCGATATTAGTTGAAATAAAATAAAATATTAATGTTAGATTCAAAACAGCTAGGTCTATATGAAATTAGAAAAGTTACATTGGAAACTAACTAAAATAAAACAAGTCAAAGTTACTAAAATGACCAAAAACTAAAACATTTAAAATAAATCCAAATTAATTAATTATATCTCGAAATGTTTTAAACAAACCAAAAAAGTGCATAGCAAAATTACAAAAAATGTAAATTAAAACAAAAATTAAAATGTAATTAAAAATATGATTTAAATACTATAATTGTAGCCTATACTTCTAAAATAACACTATTAGTAATAAAATGTTTTAAAATGTTGTACATTTAGCAAAGCTTGTTAGCAAAGCTTGTAAAAAAAAAACAGGAAGAGTTAATATATTGGCCTGATTAACCAAGCTAATATGTATTTCAATCAATTTTTATGGAATTTTACCGAAGAATTTAAATTCTTGAAAAGGCTTACATTTTTAAGTGCATATAGGAAAGAAAAAAACATGTATAGTCTACAAAAAATACACATAGCCTATATAAGAACAGCAAATTTAACATCACATCTTTAAATAAACTTGTATAAAGCCTCACAAATCTAACATTTTTGTTATAAGTTTGAGGGATGAAATTAGGGAGTTGAATTTAAGTAGAAAAGTTGGAAGACATATTTTGGCCGAATATTTAGAAAAGAAGGAATTAACAGGGTACATTTTATGAAGGATAAACAAAACTTGAGCATTACCAGACATTACCACAACACCAGAGCATTATTGAGGCGGCCAGTTTTAACACAGCATCATCACTTATTCCTGAGCTCATTTATGACCGATGACCAGCAGAGGGAGACCGAGACTGTTGGATGTCAAGAACTGATATAACGTAACGCGTAGTCCATCTGTAATCATTTGATGTATTCGACATAACATACCCCTAACATTTGTATGCATTTTTTTTTAATTATACATATTAATTATCATTGTCAAAATAATAAACATAGTGATGGTCTGATCTGATCGTGATATTACATTTTTTTTTAAAAAAGTTTTAAACATTTCATGAGTCAAATTTGCTCCTATAGCAAAAATATTGGTATTCTAAGAACGGTTTGCTATAACGTTCCCATATTACTGAATGTTCACTGAACGTTCGATTTTTAAAATGTTTTAATAACGTTTTTCTTGGTTATGTGACCGATAAGGGAACGTTCCATTTTATAATTGTGCAAACATGGGAATGTTACTTTTGAATGTTCTCTGAACATTCTGAAACTAGAAACATTTTAAAAAAAATGTTAGACGAACGTCCAACTTGAACGTTTCAGAAAAACGTTTCATGAATGACGTATAGGCCTATAGGCCTACAACTTATTTGAGAACAGTATTTAAGACCTGGTAACTTTGAACATTAATGTTACTGGAAGAAGAGTTGTTCATAACTTTGAGAAAACGTTAATCAAAGTTCTGAGAATGTTCCTTGTTACCTGGGTTTATTGTGCCGTCAGAAAAGTAACAGGACTTTTTCCTTATACAGAAAATGATTCAGGTAAAGCACCCTTTTGATGAACGAAAAAAAACAAAACATTTTAAAACATAAAAACATAGCTACGAGCGCCAATGAACGGGGTTCAAGCGCTTTAAAGCCTTTAAGCACTTGTAAAAGTATTATGTTTCATGATGTAGCATACCTGTACCACCTCAGAGATGAAAACGACATTTACAGCCAAAACAGGCATTTTACTGAAATATAGACCTGTGTTTTAAAGCTTTTTAACAGTTATTGGGGTTGAGCCCAAAATCTAGGACTAGTTCATGAAAGTATAGGTTTAAAAAAAAAATAAAAATAAAATAAAATCAATCCAGCGGCAAAGTTGCTTTATACCATGGTAATTTTTCTTTAACTTTTTGCTGTTATTTAGGCTAAGTGCATTTAAATTTTCCTATTTTTCCTATTCATATTTATTCATTATTTATCTCGTGTGCATGATCTGTCTATTAAAACTGCATGTCTCTAGAGCACCAAAAGTTAAATAGTGTACCTTTAAGTAAAGAAATAACACTGATTATAATTTGTGATCAATGATCTGAATTTGTATTAGTCAAAAACTATAGGCCTACACAGTTAGGCTACATATAAATGCTTCTGAATGTTATATATTTGTTACATCAGCTAATTTGGAAATGTTTGGAAATGTAAACTGATATTTCCTGCAGCAAAAGATCAAAATAACTGGCTTAAAACAAATTTTTTTATACTATGTATTGGTGGATCTGGCTGCTGTAGTTGTGTTGGCTAATACAATCTATTCAGCGGTAAAACTAACTACAGACTGGTTTAGCCAACGTTAACTATTTCAATGGGAGAGCATAAGAAAATAATTCAGTTCACTTCTCACTGAGTTTATGATATTAACTCAGTTATCTCTCTCAGTAAACATCATGTTGCTCGACATGTTACAAGTTCGCTCGCTCTTTCACACACTGCGTAGAGGTCGTGAGTAATACCATCCCTCAAAGTTTAAGTCTCTACGACACGGTTTGGTCTGCCGATCACTTTTAGGGGAGAATGCTGATGCTTTGAAATTCTAACAATTACAATCAGTGCTACACGCTTGAACCTCTAAATACAGTTTTAAAAGTGATATTGATAGCATGCATAGTAAGCAAAAAATACTTTCTTATTCATTTTTGAACTCATTACACACATGTTTGACGGGCATGAATGACACTTGAATGACCTGTCAGGCACAATTTATGGATTTTAATAGTTCCACTGTTGACAAAACAGATTCAGTGTGATTGCCATCATTAACATGAAACGCTGAGATGAAGCAGTTAATGTCATCCTATCAAGACTTTCACACCCGCGTCTGATTAATCATAATTCAGCGGAAATCTGTGCCAAATTCTTTTCATTTTGATTCACTGTAATTTTATGAATTCTGAGGCCCAGGGAAATATGAAAACACATGAGTCACGCTCACCCCCTCTACTGTTTGATGAGTGAGCCCTGCAGTGATACTGTACCAGATCTGATCTGCAGCTTGGCATTCACAATTTATTGAGCAGCTAAACATCTAGACATGCAGTTCTTCCACAGAAACAGCATGTTCCTTGCAGTGTTCAAACATGCCAAAAGCTCTAAAAATACTTCTTTATCAGAACATATGCAAGTTTTGGGGATAGTTTACCCAAAAATTGACTGCTGAACACAAATGAAGATATTTTGAAGACTATTTGCATATCTGTTAACTGTTGGTCACATTGATAATCAGTAATGTTTCTTGAGCATCAAATCATCATATTATACTGATTTCTGAAGGATCATGTGACACTGAAGACTGGAGTAATGATGCTGAAAATTCAGCTTTGATCACAGGAATAAATGACATTTTAACATAGAAAACAGAACAAAATAATGTGCATTATACATGGCACAACCCTCTTCATAAACCCTTTCACCTTGGAGATGCCATCAGATGTGTTCATTGTCATATGTCATGTATTATATTTCTGCTGCAAAACTGATTCATTATGACATGTGATCAGGTATGAAATTAAAGGATTTTTATAATTATCAGAGAGGATTAAACATCTTGTCTTAATCTTAACAAACAATTCCCCAGAGCAACTGCTTTTTTCATGTTTTAGCCGGCACACATTTTTGGCAATGAGATTAATTGCAGGTCTTGGAGTTCCCCGGAGACTTGTAAAATGTAAAACACAGCAAATTGGTATATTTTAGCTAAAGGATGAAACAAGGTCTAAATACTTAGAGTCAGGGTCTGCGTTTAAATTTTTTTTTTTTTAACTAATTTTATTCTTTCTGTTTGCATATGATGCTCTGAGTTTCCATTTCATGGATAATGAAAACCTAGTCCTTTCTGATAACAAAACAAACATGTTACTAAATACATAACTGAAACAGAATATTACAAAATTCATCTATGACTCCCCAAAATTCATCTATGATTAGGTCACCCCTAATTTGATGAATCAAAAAAATATTCATTGTGTGTTTACTGGACAACATAAGAAGTCATTTGCAATTGCAAAGTCAAACATGATGATTTTTAGAGTATAGTGCTCAGCACCAGTGTCTTGGGTTCGATTCCCTAGGAATACATGAACTCAGAATTTGTATATTTTGAATCCAATTAAATTTTTGCATTTGGCAAATGCTTTTATCCAAAGCAACTTACATTGCATTCAAGGTATATGCTTTATCAGTTCATGCATTCCCTTGGATTCAAATCCATGACCTGTGTGAGCTACAGAAATGCTGCAAATGCATATGCATTTTTTTTCTTTTTTTTTTCGCCTTTATTTAACCTGGAGAGAACCATTAAAAATCTCTTTTACAGAAGTGTCCTTGCCAAGATAGCTGGCCCGGATATACAAATACACACATAACAAACAACAACATACAATAAAAATACAGCCTTAGAAGCATTTAATCTTTAGTGCATGCATAAGTGTTTTAATATTACTAAAAGACACCAAATGATTAAGCCTCCTCAATTTTATTTGAAGAGAGCTCCAGTCCAAAGGGCAGCTTTTAAAGGCATTTTACCTAATTTAGTTCTAGCAGGAGGTACAGATTACAATATGATTGTAAACACAATAAATAGTTACCAACTGCTTTTTGTTGGATCGAACAACAGAGATAAGGTGGTAAAAAAAACAATATTGCTTTGTATATCATTATATTTTCCTTCAAACAGCAAGAGAAGACTATAAGCAACTCCATTATATTGAACATTGATGTGGTGAGAATTTACAATCCGTCATAAATCTTAAGGCATCCTGGGAGGCAATAAGATAAGAGGGATGGAACTGTCTAAAGAGGTTCTAGAATTCAATAACCACATCAATTTTGTTTTCTCAACATTTAAAACCAAGCTTTAAAGTATAAAACCTTGCTTGAATAATATCAAAAACAGATTGTAAATCACCCAGAGCTTGAGCAATAGATGACAGTATCGTCAGCATAAAAAGTGAAACCTTGCATTTTCAATGTTAACATCAAGACATTTATATATTTAGTAACTAATAATGGCCCAGTACAGATCCTTGGGGCACTCCCTTAACAACTTTCATTGAGTCTGAATTGATATCTTCCAGCTGCACACATTGAGTTCTTCCCTTTAAATAAGAATTAAACCATAATGTTGCTTGTGTGCAATATAAGTTGCTTTGGATAAAAGCATCTGGCAAATGCATTCATGTAAATTAAAGTTTCGTGTAAGACCTATATATAATGTGCATAAAAATTTGATTATTCCATTGCAATAATGAAAACAAATATGTTGTGTAAGTTGTGTTCACAAAGTACCATTCGAGCTGAGAAGTTGATTTTCTCTATTAACTTTCACATCGTTCCAGAGCTGATCACTGTATAAGACTCTCTTCACCAACCTCATTGTGTTCCTCATAGTTGGTACGAGGTAAAGTGCTTGTGTATTCCTGCATGTTAAAGCTAGGCTCCAACATGTTCACATTAAATAAAATCTCTTTGAAGAGGAAATCTAATCCCTCTAAGCTATGCATGCATTCCCGAAACCGCCAATATAGCAACAATAACAGTTGTCTCGGATTAAAAAACAATGGAAACACATTAAACACAAAGAACTGTGGTTCCTTTGAATGCATTGAATGATGTTTTTGCATTTGTGACCTAAATAACCTGACCCACATATTTGGACACTGTTTGCTTTCCTAATATTCTGCATTATTCGCTCTGAAAGGATGTTGTTGCACACCTGAATTGGTTTTTTATGCATTAATCCCTGATGATAAAGTTCCCTGAGGCCCGATCACCTGCAGGATTGGGCAGAATACACTTAAAGGAAGATGTCGAATAATAAACACTCACTCTCAAAGTATGCATGCAGTGACATTAGACACACACTTTATCATGCATAGGCCTATAATATTATATTTCAGTGTAATAATCTATATTTTTGGATGGCAAAAGGTTTGAAAAAGGTTGGTTTACACTGAACTTCTGAAAATGTTGGACGTCTGTGAAAGTAAAGATGATTTGCAGTTCGATTTGTCAAGCTGAGTCAGACCAGTACCTCATCTTTTTGACCGATTCCTTAAGAGATCTGACTTAAGGAACACAGGAACATACTGACTACAGTACAATACAACAAAATCTACACAGAAAGGGCAAACATTTTATTTCAAGTTTGGGATCTATCTATCTAATCTATTAGGGATGTGCACGAATATTCGAATTTTCGATCTGTAATTATTATTAGAAAAATGTATAATTTTAATATAATAATTTTACTTTACTGAACACAAAGGAAGATATTTTGAAACCAAACAGTTGTGGGGTATTTTTTTAATATATTTTTTTCATATTGGCTCATATTCCATAACTGTTTGCTCGAACACACCAATAGATTAATTAAAAAGAACTGACTTAGAGTCAATGTTTTATGAATGGGTCTACGGTGGTTGCTCTAAATGATGTTGACACACTAAAAGGAACCAGTTGATAAAAAAAGGCTAATTTGTTCATGATTCGTGAATTTATAGCTATTCGCGTTGTATATTGGTGATTCACTGAACTGACTCATTAGAGTAATTTCTGTGAGTGTGAATATCATAAGATCATTTTTGGAGGATTGGTAAAAACTCTAAATTGACTGTAGTGATGCATCTGTGTAACGCTTGAGTCCTCAGGCTTTTGAATGATAAAGATAACTATCTTCAACACTCAGTCATATCATTACCAGCGTAAATTACATTTTACAGCCTCCATTTGCGCATTTGATGTAGGCCTATAGAAATCCAACTTTGCTGCGGGATATGTTTGGCTCGAAGGCAGAATGAACTGTACCGACTCTGGAAACTATTTATCACAGAGGAAGCCAATTTCTGAAGACACTTGCTAAGATGTTATCTGAGCAGACATGCCTCAGCCTTTATCACCACCGCCGAGGAAGAGAGGGGAAAACTGGCGTAAAGGTGCAGAAACGGGACTTCACATGTTACACGTGAAACGAGAGCTTCGGGACAACAGCAGCACGCTGGGACCTGCAGGACAGGACGATATTCAGACAGCGTGTCTAAAGTGTTTGCTATCATGACAAGAAAGTGATGGTTGCATGGGAGAATCTGGCACATCCTTCACTATAAGAAAACAATAGCATGGCACTGCGATCTTGGGAGATTTACCATGGTATAGTACCATTGTATTCTTTAAAGAAGCTGTATGTGCAATTTAAATACCATGGTATATTGTAAATTTACATTTTAAAGACTCCCAAAAACAGATTCATATTTATTTACAACAAATGAGAACACTTAAGTCATCGCAAATTGGAAAAAGTTTCACCCTGAATTCACCCCTACATATAAAAGTACCTTCACTGTACCACAGTACTTTCATGTAAATGTTGACCTTTAGAAAGTCAATTTAACAATCTGTTTAACAAGAGCCATATAATTCTCTGGCTTTTTATTGACCCTGTTATATTGCACAACGTGTCTTTTTTTATTAGGTTACAACACAATTAAATCTATTTCATATGTTACTTCCTACTCTCATGTGTCTAATCCCTAAAGAGAAACTCAAAACATGTCAGATTTTTCAAGACACTTATTGTTTGTCTGCAATCAAAATTCAGAGATTTTTCTATGAACTCTATGAACCAAATTCTCTTAAGATCAACCGATCTACATTCATTAACTATTACTCATTTATTTCTTCTAAGGGATTTTAGGAGAACCATCTGATACTTAAAGTAAACATAACTCAGTTTTGAAAAATCTTCTCACAATTATCAACTTGCATCATGTAAAAAAAAAAGAAAAAAAAGAAATCCAGTTGTTTTCGAACATTTTATTTTGTATTTATGAGCAAAAATCTGCAGTGTAAAGAATATTTTATCAGGAGCACAAAGAGATTGTGGCTCAGTTTCAAAACAGCCAAACAATAAAACTCATTGCATCACATCCTCTATAAAGATACTTTCTCACTGGATCGAGTGTTAAAGTGAACATTAAATGTGAAAAACAGTAGTTCCACTTAAATAATAAACTCTACTAAACATATAAAATCACACCTAAATAGACAGAGTAAAGAAATTGAGATTTACAAATATAAATGAGATCTATGAACATTCATTTAATCAATAGGCTAACTACAAAATTATCACTTAAGCTTATTGCATTAAGCACATTAACAAATCATAATTTACAATGCATTATAATACCGTACAAACTCCAAAATCACTTGTCGGTGCATCAGCTGTATAATAAACTCATAAGGAAATAGAAGGATTATCTGTGTTGCTTGCAAATTTTTTTTTCTTTTTATGGCTAATATTTTATCACACTGACTGTTTATTATAGATACTGTGGGGCAAAAAGCAGTCAGTCAAAGTGTGCAAAGTGAAAGTTCATGATACAATAGCTTAATACGACCCTGTACAACTAAACTCTGTTTTAAAACCTAGTAAGCTGCCTACATAGCAAGCATCAAATACTACATACATTGTGAAAGGAATTCAAATAGACTTTTTTAGGATTATATACTATTACATTTATATACTATTTTTATGGTTTTTAGATTATTGTATTGTTAGCTCAGCAACATGCAATGCTGAATTGTAAGTCTCCTGCGTGGTTTACATGAGGAGCACTAACTGAGCACTGATTAAGTTGCTTCCTATATGCACTTAGAAGTAGACGTCAAGGCAGCTCACGAGGTTTTGTAACAGAGCCTGGAAGGCAGGGTTACAGCAGCATGTGGAAAAGGGAAAGTAATGGCCATCTCCCATTCTGAGCATTAAACCAGCAGTCCGTCAGTGAAGCCACAAAGGTCTGGAAACAGGAAATACCACCTGATACCACACAGGAAGTGGAAAACACAGGAAGTACTAAGAACACCAGTCAATCCATGCTGAAATATGTCCTGGGAGAGCCAGAACTCAAAGAAAGGATGTGATTGGTCGAGACACTCGGTCAGCTTTCCCTCTGGTCCTCTCGCTTGTTTAGCCCCTTACATTCTGCATGTCAAAAGAAGAAGAATGAATTAAATAACAGATTTACATTACAAACATATTTCTTTGGATTTCTTCCAATATTATGGATGCCATTTTTATGACTACATGGAATTTTTGTACATTTAAGGCAAGACACCACAGGTGAATAGAGTAAGTTTTGAACCGATTGATGGATATCACCATACATTCTCTAGATGATGAACTCTTTACCCGCCATTGACTGAATTTTCCAGCATTTATGAGACGCCTCCCTGCCATTAACTGAATTTTCCGGCTTTTCTGAGACGACTCTTCCCTGCCATTGGCTGAATTTTCCATCTTTTATGAGATGCTTCCCTGCCATTGACGTAATTTTCCGGCTTTCATGAGACGACTCTTCTCTTCCATTGACTGAATTTTCCGGCTTTTCTGAGACGCTTCCCTGACGTAATTTTCCGGCTTTTCTGAGGCGACTCTTCCCTGCCATTGACTGAATTTTCCAGCTTTTCTGAGACGCTTCCCTGCCATTGACTGAATTTTCCAGCTTTTCTGAGACGACTCTTCCCTGCCATTGACGTAATTTTCCGGCTTCTCTGAGACGCTTCCCTGCCATTGACGTAATTTTCCGGCTTTTCTGAGACGCTTCCCTGCCATTGACTGAATTTTCCATCTTTTATGAGATGCTTCCCTGCCATTGACGTAATTTTCCGGCTTTCATGAGACGACTCTTCTCTTCCATTGACTGAATTTTCCGGCTTTTCTGAGACGCTTCCCTGACGTAATTTTCCGGCTTTTCTGAGGCGACTCTTCCCTGACATTGACAGAATTTTCCGGCTTTTCTGAGACGCTTCCCTGACATTGACTGAATTTTCCGGCTTTTCTGAGACAGCCCTTTTCCTCTATTGGAATTTTCATCTTTAATTTGTCACTGTAATACGGTACAGTGCTCTATTACACATCTTCTGAAAGAGTACAGAATCTCCCGATCAAGACACAGGCGATGAAGAAGCGTAAACAAGCGGAAGAAGCGTTGCTTTCACGCGTCAGTCTTTGAAATAAACGAGATTTTCTCCGCTTTCCATTCAAAATAATGCTTTTTTGATAAAAGGTATCCACATGCATGAAGGTAGAATGAAAGGTTGAGAGGCTCTGTTCTTTCTTTTGGTATATTGCATGTTCAGATATTCCTACTACAAAATATTCTGGGGCCATGAAGGTTTTGTGAAAATTATCAAAAATGCGGGCACTGGCTGACAACTTTTATAAAACAATGTTGGCCGGGAAAGAGTTAAAGTACGTTAAGACAAATGATGCATTATCTAACTATATTTGCCCTAATTTGCATACATTTCTATTACATTTATAATTTTTTTTATTTTTAAATGTCACTTTAGTTTTAAGAAATAAAATATATAATTTAGGCAAATGATGGACAACACCCTCAGAATATAAAAACCTTTAAAAAATAGAAAGGAATACAACTGTAAAGTTTGGTGTATGTACAATAAAGCAAATAAAGTTTAACAAAATAACACACAAATGTACATTCCGAAGGAAGACGTGATGCAAGCAAAATAGCTCAAAATTTATTTTGCCTGCAGTCTTGCCTTAAAAATATTCAAATGAAATATATTTTTCACTCTGCAGGAGTATTAAAGTCAATAGGTGATTACAAATGGTTAGAAAATAAAACATAAATTATGATCTCCTATACATATACATTTTAAAATGTACACACCTTCCTCTTTATAGGTGAGGATGATCCCAGTTTGTCCACCCTCTGCATGATTTCACGGACCCATTTCTCTCTGGGATCAGCGCAGAACACACGCCCGTGTCTCAGTGTGAAGCTGCAGGGACAACATTAAACACCGTTCACCATGAGGTCTGATGTGGACAGAGTCACATATAAGAGTCCAAATTTGGGAAGAGCTTTTTCTTGCATCACACCTCTGAGTGTCTCTCAAGTCATAATTTCACAGACGTTCAAACATGTTATGCACACACTTCCCATATGGAAAGGATTAAAACTCAAGACGTATATATTTTATACCTGAATCATGTTATTTATGAGGTGATAAATGGACATGCACAATTTAAAGTAGAGTCTTTGAAGTTTTACTTTTTATGCACAGTCTAAAAAGTGCACAAAATGCACAGTCTATAAATGATCATATATATGTTGCTTACACAATAGCAGGGATGTTGCAGCCTCCGTCCTGCTGTTGTTTTCTGTAGCTGATCACTCGATTCTTCATGGTCTGTTTCACTTTCGTGGCGTACCGCAGGCAGCAGTCCTCATACGAGCCTACAGACATACACAACTTATCGTAACTATTTTACAGTCCTTTACGGTTAGATGATTTAGTGAATGTGTCACTGTCTCATAAAACTATAAATAGTTGCAAATGCACAAGGAAGGGGTGAAACATTACACGGGTGAGTATCGTGTAAGAACAGGTAATTTTTGTAGAAGTGAAAGTGAACTGTAAAAAACAAAGTTGCTGCCCTAAATTTGACGTTCAATCAACTTACATTAAACTGACTTAAAAATTGGTTGAATCTTGTATAACCTATAAAAAAAAGTTGAAATTGCTTAACTTGTTTTGATGAGTTAAAGCCAAACGTAAAGTAAAAACACATGTTGTCATAACTTATTGATCATTGTTACAGTGTAAATAATTCTTCAAAGCATACATATGCACGGCAAAGACAACAAATGTTTAGTAACCATGAGGTGGACAGACTATCATCAGTAATCTGTATTATTTATTTTATATTTATTCAATTATTATTTGCTTTTATTTGACAACGCATGAGTGGAACGATAGGAGTAATATAATCATTTAAAATTGATTGTTTTCAAAAAGACTCTATATGATGACTAAAACATATCATATGAAATTATTCTAAACAAATGCACAAAACTGACTTTACATTGCATGAGTGATTTTGATTAACATAATTTTTTTTTTTTTTTTTTTTAAATAATTTGAATTGGCAAAATATTACAATTCTGTTTCCAAAATTGATCAAATAAAATAAATGGCACAGTATTCATATCGTGTATGGCAATTATGCTAAACGTGCATATGACAAAAAAAACATGAGTGATTTTAATTAACATTTAAAATAATGCATTTTAACATTAATTGCTGCACCATTAAATAAGATGTTTTTTTATTATTTATAAAAAATAAAGCTACTCTTATTTTATTATTTATTATTTTTTACAAATAAAGCATAATGCAAGGGGAGCCGGTATGTTTTCTTAAACTCTATACTCTATATACAACCTCAAAAAGTAACCCGATTATTTAAAACACAAGCTTAACAGCTTCACTAATCATCATCATCATCATCACTTGTGGCGTTTACCTTGAGCCAGTGTGAGGTAGAGGAAGCCCAGGAGGACGATGAAGAACAAGACGCTGAACCGCATGATATCCCAGTGTCTCTACTGTGTGCAATGAGACAAAAAATCACAAACTGATATGCTTATACGAGAAACCTTATCAGCATCAGAGGCCGGCTTGTCCCAACACACTCTTCCTTATTTCTTTAGCCTTGACCATTGGACATCAGTAACATATTAAGCGTGAACATAAAAAAGCTTTTTGTGCTGTCAAAAAAGCACTTATAATTACGACAGATGCTGTAAATCATCACCTCTGAATAAAACAAGCAACCATATACATAAACTTTATGGGTTGCATATAGAGAAGAAAAACCAAAAACTGAATGCAACCAACACATTAATGTTAATTTAGCTTTAGTTAATCATTAATGAATATGGACCTATGTTGCAGTAAAATCGCAATCATCACAATCAAGTCAAATTTGCCAGTAAACCCTCCATACAGATGAAGGTCTGCATTTCAAAGAGAAGTCAACAATCCTCCAGTTTCATATCTTCAAAGGAGTTTATTTGCAAAGCATTGCTGTTAAACATTATATAGAATAGTTGCTGTAAAAATGATCAGCTCACCTTGTCTGTGAGGAAAGGAGGAAAGCAGTTTCTTGATTGTGCACGTCTCCTATCTGCATGAACTTATAACCGGCCCAACCCTGACACCTGAGCCTGGGAAAGCCACATCCCTCAAGGAAACCACAGGGATTATGGGATCAACTTACTTGCATTTTTGGGTTGAAAAACACTGATTTGTCTATCAGGATTTTGTTTTTATTTCCTATTACTTCCTTATTTGTGGCTAACCACCGTATAGCATTGGTGGGTTTCCCTCACATGATAATCTTTGGTCATCAGTGCTTGCAAAAATTGTGTAAACATGCAGGAAATGGGCTTTAGATGTTACGAGCTGATACTGTGACTTTCCTTTTGCCAACTGAAGTTAAACCACAAGTTTGGAATAATTAAGATTTTTAAAAATATTTTTTAAAGAAGTCTCTTCTGCTCACCAAGGCTGCATTTATTTGAATGAAAATACAGTTAAAACAGTAATATTGTGACATATTATTAACATTTAAAATAACTTTTCTATGTGTGAATATATTGTAAAATGTAATTTATTCCTGTGATCAAAGCTGAATTTTCAGCATCATTACTCCAGTCTTCAGTGTCACATGATCCTTCAGAAATCAGTATAATATGCATAGTGCTTAAGTATTAAAAAATATTAGGATGATTTCTGAAGGCTCATGCACTGGAGTAATGATGCTGAAAATTCAGCTTTGATCACAGGAATAAATTAGATTTTAACATATATTCACACAGAAAACAGTTATTTTAAATTGTAATAATATATTTTTTTTACGGTATTTTAGATCAAATAAAGGCAGCCTTGAGCAGGAGATACTTTTTTCAAAAACATAAAAATAAAAAAACTTTATGTGTCCACTTCTGTTTTTGTTAAAAATATATTTTGCAGCCAATGCATTTGGATAGATGCATCTGATAAATGCATTAATAAATGTAAAATGTAGCTAATTAAACCATGAACTGCATACATTCAGTTTTCGTTGTTTTGATTAATAATGAAAAAGACTGTTATGGATGTAATGCGCATTACATCCATAACAGTCTTGGATGTAGATAAAATGGTCAAGATAAAAAATGACAGTAAATGTGGTTGTTCATGCATGATTTTCTGATCCATCAAAAGCCATTGATAGCTTTGTGTGATAGATATTTAAGTCATTAATCCACAAAAAAATTCCAGCATTTGAATTCTATTAATAATACACATGCATACTAATCATAAGGGAATGCATCATTTAGAAGCTGGTTTTGAGTTATGAGAAGACCAACACAGTTATGAAGCATAGGTCAAAAACTACATAATTCTTACCTTTTTACACAATTTCATAGTTCTACCTATTAAAGCATGTTTTCATTTGGCTTGCATGAAACAATTTATACTAATTTTGTGATTATCTTTCAGTTCTTGCCATGTGTTATGTAATGAAAAACGCAAGCCATCGAGGTGAAAACCCAGGCCTTGCAGCGTTTTCGAGGAAACGTGAGCCAAACGCAGCGCTGTTTAAACTTGACTGGTGTTGAATGAGACTTCTAACGTTTTTGCAATTATACAAAAAGCAAGTGACAGGACAGGAGAAGTTCATCAGATTTCGACCTCTGAAGAGACACAAACATGCTTCAGCATAAAAGCACAGATGTTGCTGCATCTCATGTTCCTAAAACCTTTTAGTGTGGCATTTTGCTGTCTGATTGTCAGGTTGCTGTTATGAAAGCTTTAATTCTGTTTTTCTATGCCTTGACTTCACGCACAACAACATATAATGTGAACAGGGAACTTGTAAAGGAGTTCTAATGAAATTCATGTGTGCAAATTCTACAGCTGAGACTCACTCCAACTTTATAAGGTTTGAAACTGACTTGATTTGTTTTACAATGCAATCAAAATGAAACTGTCTGGAGTAATATTACGGTAAAAAAAAATTCCGAATATTAAATAAGAGTGGAATTAAATCGTTATCGAGAAGTTGGCGTATAATCTCAAGACTGAAACTCTTTCTGCTTAAAACTCACAATTATGACTTTTTGTGTCCGTTTGTTAATGAGGAATTTGTGTAAGCATTAATGTTTTAATTTTATTTGTGGATGTTTTTTTTGTTTGTTTTTTTAATAAAAAGATAAAATTAGACCCTTGGGGTAAGATGGGCCACCAGAAATGGCTCAGAAGTCCCAGAGTGGTATGTTGTTACTAGTGTAAAAAAAAAAAAAAAAATTTTAATTTATTAAAATACTGAGTTATTATTCAGTATTTCCATGAATTATACACATTTCAGACATATTCGCTTTTATTAAAACCTATGGGTTAGTTGAGTGAAATCATTCAATTTGCATTCATGTTGTTTCTATAATGACATATCTTCAATTAACATATGGGCAATTAAATATGTAAATATTAACTTTCAGATTAATCTCTCGCTGCGATTCTGTGCATCGGCTATTCAATTATTCAACTAAATTGTCAAAATTCAATATTAAATAGAATAGTTGATTTAGTATTTTGAATTCAATATATATAGCCTATATTAGGAATCATATCAAAAGTAATTTACGCATTCTGTAAAAGTTAAGCTGGGGGACCAAACCAAATGTGCAAATGTTTCTAATTATTTTAACTAATGCATCAGCACATGAACTAAAAATTTTACAATTTAAGAGTAAATGCACATTGTTCTTTTATATAGTCTCATTTAGGCTACTTTACTAAAAAGTAGTTTTTTAAAGGGGATTTTAGTTTTGGCAACAGTCATAGACTATATTGCATTTGTTTCTCATTTATTGTTTCAGTTTGTTTCAAAACCAGGAACCCAAAATGTTGTAAAGGCCTTGGTGCAGATTTTCATATTTAATATACACACTGTACAGAGATGCATAGTGTATGAAGGCATTTGACATTTGGCCTGTATTGTGCCAAAAAAAACATCAGTGCAAAGAAACATAAGGGACTCCATAGGATTAAAACAAGTCAAAAGGACGAACTGGAGCGTTTATTTCCCAAGCTGTTCTCTATCTCATGTTGTATCATGTTCTGACAGCCTTTTGCATCATATTTCAAACTCTTCTGTCACCAAAAACATTAAATCATGTGTTCTAATGTGTTGCACCTTTGGGCCCTTGTTTCCAGTTCAGGTGTCCTGAGACGCCAGATCTCTGATGTGGGAATGTGGGACCATGTGATAGCGGCGTCGGTCACTGTTTATGATATCTCACTTTCTCCAGAGGTGACCCATAGCAAGAGCTGAATCCTTTTACTTTCGACAGAGGCGGTTTTCTTTTGTTTGTTTCCCACGGTATGTGATGCTCTCTTTCTTTTTCTCTTTTTTTAAGGGTTAGTCATGGGCTATTTTGCCTTTAATGACAAGACCAACAACATGGTGAGATTGATAGGAAAATGGGACTGTGCCTGTTTCTTAAATGTGTGCTGATACTTTCTAAGCATGATATACTGTATACCGTTTAAAAGTTGTTTTATTCAGCAAGGACACATTAAATAGATCAAAAGTTACTGTAAAGAATCTCTCATCAAAGAATCCTGAAACACAAAAGTTCCACAAAAATGTGAAGCAACACTGTTTTCAGTGATAATAATAGTAAATGTTTCTTCATATCATCATATTATCCTGATTTCTGAAGGATCATGCTGAAGACTGGAGTAATGATGCTGAAAATTCAGCTTTGATCACAGGAATAAATTACATTTTACAACATATTCACATAGAAAACAGGTATTTTGAACTGTAATAATATTTCAATATTTCAATTTCCAATGCAGCCTTAATTGGTGTACTTAAGAAATTTTATAAAATATATAATGAAAAAATATTAAATGTAATTGATAATTGATTTTTTTTTAAATTACCTGCATACCCACCCAAAACATTATGTTGTCTAAAGGGTCTGTTTCTTAAAGTTCCTAAGAAAACAGTCTCATTATCAAAAAAAGTCCCATTTGTCTGAACTCTGACGTTTAGTTGGCATAACAACAGTGAAGAGAGAGTGAAAGAGAGAGAAAAAAACAGTGTTGGCATCTGTATCTTTCTTTTCCCGTAAGAGATCATCAGAGCACCATCTTGATGGATTAATGGCACTGACGTCTAACGATAGCAAAGAGATATTTTTACAAAAAAGACCTCCAGAAAATGATGGTCTGCTGCCAACCGTACTTGTTTCTTTTCTGCCTGAAAAAACAAATATGCACAATGTCCTCTACATACCATAACAATCGTCCGCATGCTATGCCAACTTGCGCTGAGGTCATTTTCTGAGAGTTTTTAGGAGAAAATATAGATGTCATCAATCATAAGTGGATCAGATTGTCCCCGGGCAGATGAAGAACTCAGTCATCACCGCACAAACTCAGTCTCTCATAAACACTTACATTATACAGCGTCTCCTGGAGACTGAGAGATGTATGAAAAGACATTCACATTGCCTAAAGGAAAGATCAAATCATCTCAGCTACTCTCCAAATTCATTTCTCTATATGTATGACAACTATTGACTCATTTAAGTCTGTTTTTTTAATCTACAGAATTAGGAGAAAAGTTTACACTGGCAGTCAAAAGTTTGGAATAATGAAATCATTTCAAATTGTTAAATGAGTCATTTAATCCTGACCATTTGAAGTTCATGTCAAATACTATGAATACTGAAATCTAAAGTCACATTTACCCTCAAAATGAGTCTTAAATGAATCTCTCTGAATTTCTGGCAGCATCAGCTCAACAACATTAAAGGTTTAGACGAGTGAGGTCGTATGATTAGCCACCTTTTAATCACTCGTACAAATTCGTACGAATTGGTCTTGAGATAGCGTTGGAATGTTACATATACAGGTGAAACTTTTGACTATCGTGCAAAAGTTATAATTTTGATGATTATGGCTTACAGCTTATGAAAACCCCAAATTCAAAATCTCAAAATCAATAAAAAAAAAAAGGATTTTAAATACAGAAATGTCGGCCCTCTGATAATCATGCATATGTATGAAAAGTTGCATACATACATCACGCATATGCATAGTTATATATACTAAATATATTAGTTTCACCTTTTAATTTGAATTACTGAAATACATTAACTTTTGCACGATATTCAAATTTTTCGAGTTTCACCTGTATATATCACATAGATGATACAGGTGTCAAATATCTGGCAGAAAACCAGATGTGTGCATATAGTTTACTTGTGACATTAATGTCTTTCGATGTCTCACTTAAAGGGGTAATTTGTTATCAACTCATATCCCCCATATGAAGCCTGAAAGACAGGAACAAGTAGCTCACATGCTGAAATAATCAATCATCTGTGAGATAAAACAATGAAGCCTTCGTTTAAATATCTGGTCTGAAATGAGGTTGCAAAAGACAGGAATGTATTACCATGGTATTCTTAAATACCATATGTCTGGCAAAAAAAAAAAAAAAAAATGCTGTTTGTGTCAAGGGGTCTCTGAAGGAGGACTCAAATGCAGAACGAGTGTTAACAGGTTTATTGACAAGACAGATGACAGGATGTGGTGGGAGAGGTGAACAGTCCAGACAATAGGCAGGGATGAGACACAATGACAGCCGTAGTAACTAGCCGAGCAGCAGTTGTAACTAGCAAGATGACTGGAAGCTGGAGAGTTGTAATGGCAGAGCAGAAAGAGACCTCAGAATCCTAGCAGTAGCCAGACAGGAACTTATAAGTACTCCAGCAAGGCACTCAGGGATCTCAGGCTCAGCACCAGGCTTCCTCCAACACCAAGAGTGTAAGCAGTCAGGGACGCTCTGCTAGCAGGACTGGAACTAGAGACACAAGATGACAAGACAGACAGGACCGATGGCAGAACTAAAGCACAAAATACTTCTACAAATAAAACACCGTAGATCTTAGTAACAAGAAACAAACAATGAAGCACAGAAGTACACAGTAGTACAACATATGACGAACTGGCAACACATGAGGGAAAGAGCACACATACAAAGGGAGCTAAGAACAAGAGGAACAGGTGAACACACTCAGGTAAACGAGGACTCAAACAAGGGAGCAGAGAACATGAGGAACAGGTGACAACACTCAGACAAACGAGGACTCAACTAGACAAGAGGGCGTGGTACAGGGAAACAAGGAGGCAGGAACAAAGGAGCACATGGCAAACACAAACAAAACCACATGTTTAAGCACAACACAAACATAGAGACATGAAACAAAGACATAGACAAAGCTGCCAGGGCAGAACCCTGACAGTTTGTATTTAAACAAGCATATGCTTAAGAGTCTATGATTGGATTAGCAATAGTTCTTCTTCTAACTCTAATTGAGAGTGTGTAGCTTTTCATTTCTTAAACACCCATGTATGAAGACACATCATGATCATATTCCAGGATGACAAAGTCACGATTTATCAGACTCAAACTGTGAAATAATGGTTGTGAGGAGCTTGAAGAATCATTTTCACACATGAATCGGCTCCTCTGAGTCCGTTAAATTCACTGAAAGTCTCTGGGATGTTCTGGAGGAGACTTTACAGAGCGCTGGACTCTTGCGTTGTCAATGCCAGATCTTGACCAGAAATTCTTCATGCTCCCTCCCAACCATTCTTTAATAGAAATTTGAGCATGGTGAATCTGGACATTGTCATCCTGAAAATGGCCATGATGTGTCTTTAACCCTTGTATCAAAATAAAAATTATACGATTCATTATTTTTTTCAAAATCAGACTCATTGACCTTGGCTCATTTTCTGTGAAAAATATCAGAACACATTTTCAATGACCACACACCACACCACAGCAGGTCCACTGGACCCGGGGCTAATAAAAGTGTGGAAATTGTAGGTCCTATGTACCTTAACTCTCCTTATCCTCCTCCTATCAGGGCCTGCTGTTTGTGTGTGTGTGTGTGTGTGTGTTTGTATATGATTTATGAGGACAGAAATGTGTATAATGACATGGGTATTACAATGTAAACATGGTTTATGTGTCCTCATAAACCAAACGGCTTAAAAAAACATACTAAATGGTGTTTTTTTAAATAAAAAAAAATGCCAAAAGTTTTCTGTGATTGGTAGGTTTAGGGGTAGGGTTAGAGTAGGGGAATTATACAGTTTGTACATTAGAAAAAACATTACGACTATGGAGAGTCCCCGTAAACCATATATTCAAATGAGTGTGTGTGTATGTGTGTGCGTGCGTGCATGCGTGTGTGTGTGTGTGTGTGTGTGTGTGTGTGTATGTGTGCTCGTGTTTATATTACATTGTGGGGACCAAATGTCCCCACAAGTATAGTAAAACCTGAGATGACCTACATTGTGGGGACCAGCCAGCGGTCCCCATGAGGAGAACAGCGTATAAATCACACTAAGTAATGTTTTTTGAAAATGTAAAAATGCAGAATGTCTCCTGTGATGGGTAGGTTTAGGGACAGGGGCAGTGTAAGGGGACAGAATATACAGTTTGTACAGTATAAAAACCATTACGCCTATGGAGAGTCCCCACAAAGATAGCGAACCAGACATGTGTGTGTGTGTGTGTGTGTGTGTGGGCGCGTGAGTGTGCGTGTGTGTGTGTGTGTGTGTGTGTGTGCGTGCGTGCGTGTGTGTGTGTGTGTGTGTGTGTGTGTGTGTGTGTGTGCGTGTGGGTTGGTTTATGTGATTTATGAGGACACAAATTTGTATAATGACATGTGTATTACACTGGTATTACAACTTATGGGTGGTTTATGAGGACACTTCAAAAGTCCTCATAAATCAAATGGCTTAAAAAACATACAAAACAATGTTTTATTAAAAAAATTAAAATGCAGCATGTCTCCTGTGATGGGTAGGTTTAGGGATGGGGGCAGTGTAAGGGGATAGAATATATAGTTTGTACAGTATAAAAACCATTACGCCTATGGAGAGTCCTCATAATGCTGTTGCACCAACATGTGTGCGTGCATGCGCGTGTGTGCGTGTGGGTGAGTGTGAGTGAGAGTCAGTTTTGTGTTTTTACATGCCGTTCCAGCAGAAAGTTGCAATTCTTAAATGTGATAACAAAGGTAAAGAGAACATATTAACCATATATGCTGTTTATATTGCTTGTATTTGGGATGAAGTAAACATCTGTTGAGTATTTTAACATAAATTGTTTGATTGTGTTGAATTAAAACCCCAAAAATGCAGCGCCATGCACACGCAACACTGGCTGAATAACAAAAATATGAACACAACACAAGGGTTAAAGGGTTAGTTCACCCAAAAATGAAAATTCTGTCAGTAATCACTCGCCCTCATGTTGTTCCAACCCTGTAAGACTTTCGTTCATCTTCAGAACACGAATTAAGATATTTGTGATTAAATCTGAGAACTGGATCACTCCTCCATAGGCTTCTAAGGGACTGAAACTTGTTCTCCCGAAAAGTTATTAAAGACATCGTTAAAATAGTCCAAGTGACTACAGTGGCTCAATCTTCAGTTTATCAAGCGACAAGAATACTTTTTGTCCGCAAAAACAAACAAAAATAACAACTTTATTTAAACTACTAATTTCCTTCTCTGTGGGCCTCGTCAGTTAGCGTAGTGTGATAGCGTAGTGTGATAGCGTAGTGTGATAGCGTAGTGTGATACCGTAGTGTGTTAGCGTAGTGTGATACCGTAGTGTGTTAGCGTAGTGTGATACCGTAGTGTGATAGCATAGTGTGATACCGTAGTGTGATAGCGCGTGATACCGTAGTGTGATAGCGTAGGGCTACGTCCCACACAGGCTCACTATTGGCCGACGCTGGTCATGTGTGTGATGCGTGTGACGTCCACCACAGAAGCGATACGCAGTTTTACTACGTGAACTCAGTCGAGGCTCACAGAGAAAGAAAAGGAATAGTTGAATAAAGTCGAACAAGTTTCAGTCCCTTATAAGCCTATGGAGGAGTGATCCAGCTCTCAGATTTAATCAAAAATATCTTAATTCATGTTCCGAAGATGAACGAAAGTCTTACAGGGTTGGAACAACATGAGGGAGAATAATTACTGACAGAATTTTCATTTTTGGGTGAACTAACCCTTTAAGAAATGAAAAGCTACACACTCCATTATTAGGGGTAGAATAACTGTTGCCAGACATATAACAAAGAAACATAATAATTGCGTTTTATATATTTTTTAGTTTTGGCAGGACAGTGTGTATTTGTATAAAACAAGGAAATAAATTATGAGAGTCTGGAGACCCCCTATCATTTCACAAGCTATCAGTGGTGAAAGTGTTACTCTATGTGCATATCTTTTGTGTTGCACAATTGACATGGTATTTATTAGCAATTAAACATCCTTTTACATAAGCCACGTTGTTCCTTATATTGAGCTCATGAACCAGTACGTCAAATCTAATCTTGAATTATCGGAGATCCTTTTGTTTATGGTCTTAATAAAGGACTGGATATCACTTCTGGAACCTCATATCACATCTGATACACTTTTCAAAGGTTCCAAAAGAGTTTTTATTTTCAGTGATGTCATAAAAGAACCATGTTTGTTCCGCCAAAGAACCTTTCAGGCAACAGTTCTTAAAGGACCATTTTAAAGGTTCTTAAAGTGCTTTCCGCTCAAAACACATTTTGTGTGTGAAATGTGTCAACAACATAAGCCTGACTGTGAGAAACTTGAATCAGCTGCTCATGTTTCACTTTCAGCCTGAATGAGCCTGTGAGAAACGTGGATATTGACAGTTCATAACTGTCCCACTGACTCATATAATATATACGCTACACACACAGCATGGGTTCTAATGGTCAAATACATGAACAAATCCCTCTTTATACTTTTTGTGTACTAAATATTTGGAATACAATGAAAATAAAAACCACGTGTTTATACATGAGGCCCTTTAATTGACCTGTTTTGAGGAATCTTAATCTTTCAATCAAGAGATTATAACTTTTTCACTCAATTAATCACTCACATTTATCTTCATCTGTCGGGAGGTCTGGTTGCATGTGGTTACATGGGTTTTGCCTGAGGGCTGTGTGTAGAACGTTCTCTTTTCATTTATAGAAATACTGGAGATAATAAAAGGGAGGAGTTGCTAAATAGAGTTTTATGCAAAGTTGCTTCAATGGTCAGTCTCATTTGAGAAACATGATCAATTGTTGCGTATCAGAACTTGTACTTGAGACCGCGGTCTTCAGATCATTTTTTAAGGTCACTATATCACTATTGGCATTGTCTGATTTATTTCTTGACATCATTAATGTAATTGTTAAAAACTTCTTGCAATCAGTAACTCATTTCTAATTTGGTTTCTTTTGTTACTGTAGTGCCGGGGCAGAAATCAATGAGGGATTGTGGCAAAGACGGCACCAAAAATGTATATACAAGATATGAAGGCCTACTCGTCTAAGATCTTGTTTTTTACATTATATGGTATGATTCAGCAACAAAGGAGAGCTGTTTTCACAATGACGGCAAACGTGATATTGAGTTTATACAAATGCTCAATTAACAAAATTTAATTTTCAAAACATTATTTATGCAGCTGTAATGTGATGCACAAAGATGCATTTTGTTGTTATTGATTATAGTGTTTTATTACTCTTATTGTAGCATATTGATTATATGTTTATAGCAATGTAAAACATACTGTATATTGTCATTGATCATGTTTTCACATTGCTTTAACTCATCAAAATAAGTTAAGCAATTTTCAACTTTTAATTTTTTTTGATAAAACATTTTTTAAAAGTCAGTTTAATGTAATTTAAGTTGAAATGACTTAAACATCCAAGTTGATTGTCCATAAAAAATGTTTTACAGTGTATTGATTATATAAGGTGATTGTATTGATATATTTCTCCAGCAGTAAATGTGGATCTTTTAGATGAATTTGTGGAGGTCTGGTCTTGGTCATCAGAACTTTCCAGTTACTCTTACTGGGACTCAGGACTGAACCTGAAACATTGCAGCTTATTGCATATTTTATGAAAAAATAGATTTCATTTCATTTAAAATGATACTTTAAGTCTAAATACAAGGTGATGTTCAGGACAACATGAAGTCCATCTCTTCCAAATGCCTTGACCAACTTGGCCATCTAGTGGTCATATTGAAACACAGAGGAATAAAAATAATACAGAAATTGTTTAATGAAATAAATAAATTATAGGCTATGTTCATAATATAAAAATGTATAATTTTATTTAAGATGTGTGTGTATATATATATATATATATATATATATATATATATATATATATATATTAATTTTAACATTCGATTAGCAATATTCATAATATTATTACTTAATAAAAGGAGTGAAAAACAGGAATAAAGATAATTTAGCCTGCAACAAATAACAGTGACAAATAATATAATAAATAATTAGGCCTTGTAATATGTGAACATTAGATAATCGTTTAATATAATATGTTTTTGTTAGACATCAGCAACAAGACAAAGGAAGAATATTTACAAATAGTAAGAATGTGGTGATTTTTAACTAATAAAAAATAATAATTAGGCATTGTAATATGTTAACATAAGATCGTATTTTTATAAAAGTAATTAATAGGGTATTGTTAGTAGATGCAACAATACATAAAGGGAAATAATTGTCATATAGGCCTATTAAAATTATGTAAGCCTAGTGGTTAATAGATGTCATAATAATAATTATTGCAATATGAAACAAAAGATAATCTTTTTTACAAGAAAATTAGTTTTTCTTTCTACAGGCAACAAGAAAATTATTTATAGGCTAAACAGCAAAATAATAGCCTATCTGCTATTACAGAGATTATTTACTAGATATTATAATAATATTAACATTATAGAGCATTATTTACTTTACAATATTAGTTAAAAGTTTACACAGACAATACTAATACATAATATTGTAAAACTCCATATAAAATGACTAATATTCGAATGTAAATGCATTTCAAGTGCAGCTGCTCTGCAGACAGATATTATTGAATAAAAGGGCACTAGTGCCGCGGTGCATTGTGGGTGTGCACGGAGAAGTAAAATGGCGGACTTGGCGAACGAAGGTAGGCAACCGTGTGAATCCGCAAAATGAGCAAAATAAAGCAAATAAACCGCCACCATGAGCCGTACACACCATAATAGTGTTGGTTAGAGTTCCACATGGGTTTTTGGCGCGTTCTGTGCGCATTAGCTGTTCTGAGTGGGAGTGTGTGTGGATGTTTAGCTTAAGTTAGCCGATGAGTGTGTTAGCTTCGCGGGCTAAACAGCGCACTGACAGAACTGTGTGTATGTTAGTTAGTGTGTTGTGTAGCTAACAGACGAACCCCCGGCCTCGCTGTGTTTCTCTTTTTGATTTTTAGGCGGGTGGAAACGCACGCGCCTCACCCCGTTGCTCTCGCGTGCAACACATACGCGTGCACGCTCTAAAACAATGAAAACATTGATTCATGCAATGCATAATAAAGGTTTAATGAATGACGCTTTTTTATGTGCACGTGATATATATATATATAATCATATTTAGTATCAAACATATATGGCATACATGTCCCCATTTATCTAACTAAAATGCATTGTGCATAATTATGGCATCTTTTTGAACTGACACTATTAGTATTCATTTAGCTTGCAACGTGTTCTATTCTAATCGTGCTTTGTACGTCTGTCCCCGTTTGTTAAGTGATACTTAATTATTTAATCTTATTTGAGACAGTCCAAAAATTCAGAAACGAAAGCAAATGTCTGGTGGGTGGGGTAGTGAGTTGCTCATCTCGTGGTTTGTTTAAATCTGATAGGAATGCACAAGCGTTTTTGGACGTTATTCTAATAAATGCATCGATTATTAGTCGGAAAGCAGAGTGTGGAGCAAGTGGCGGTGGTTCGTTCACGGTCAAGCCGCCTGTCGGTGCTGCTCATGCGGCTCGTGGCGTTACCGGGGTCCGCTGTCTGTGTTGATGCAGGCCCGCCCACCCTTCTCCTGCCTCGGGGTGAAATGCAACCCCATGCACACATGATTTAGCCCTCTAGAACTCTTATGTCCTCCAGTACAGCAGCTTTGAGTGGTGAGATCACCCATCGGTGGATTCCTCACCCCTTGACCTAATTACAGTGATGTGCATGGGTTTACTTACAGTGCTGAATGAGCCACCCATGAAGACTGTGAGATTTGTTTTGGGAAGGGCAGCTGTTTACAGATGCATGTGTGTTTTGGGTATAATGCACACGTTTGTGGTTTGCAAATCATCTTCAACAGGCCTTATACTCTTCCTTGCAAATATTTGTTTTTATTACCCTCCAGTAGCTAAAAATATCAGTGTCAGCCTGTCTGATCATGTTTCTCTGTTTATTTACGAAGCATGACGATCATTTTAAAGCCCTTTGAATGAGCCAGAAGTGTCTAGGGTTTTATTGGTTGGCTTGAAATGAGATAAGATAACTACTTTGACAACATTGGTTAGAGAATGTTTGGCTCGCTGTGGCTGGTTAACTCCAGCTGATCAGATCACCCAGAGGCTTGTTAGAACATACTACGGGTTGCGGTTCAAGAAAGTGGTTGATTGATATGACTTTTTCAATGCAATAGACAACATTAACATATTTAATTCTATGCATTTTGCAGATGCTTTTTTCCAAAGTGACTTACATTGCAGTGAAGGTATACATTTGTTTAAGTCATGGAATCACTGGGAATCAAACCCATAACCTTGGCATTTGCTTAAATATTGAGTAATTGGGTAAATATTTTAATAACCCATATCTTAAACATATAACAATCATATTCGGATCTGTGACTCTTGCATTCATCTCTTCAAAGTGGTATGACAGTTCAAACTAATTTAACATTAAAATGTTGGTTTTCTGCTCCATAACAGACATTGCTTTTCTTTTGCGTTCTTAATGTTTATGAGTTAAGATTAGATAGCTAGTATCACTGTGAAAATAACACAGTACATTTCTTGACTAATAAATGTGCTTAATAGATTAACTGTGATCTAATAGGTTAATAAATGTTGCTGTTGATCATTGCTGCCTTTTGTTATGTTGCTGTTTTTTGGCAAAAACAATAAGCTACTGGAGGCCGTATGTTACAGTGATGTTATCATGGGTAAGGAGTGTTTTTTTTTATGCATGACACAACACGAATGCCACAAATCCTCTTAACCAAGGTAAAATCTGTAACAAACAGCATCAAGTGGTTTATTGATAAAGCTCAGTTTTTTTTTTGTGTGTGCTTTTAACACAATGCAAACTATAACTTTGTCCACAAGGTCAATTTTAAGTCTGATATCAATGTCATTGATCTCAAATTCGCTTCAAGGGTTTTGTCAAATAGCGCTTGTGTAGTTAAACTAAGATATTACATCAAGAACAACATTTGCTTTGGATGCTATTGGTCCGTCTGTTTGTTTCATGGCCAATCCTCAAATAAACCATTTTAGGAAATGACCTATTTTGTGAAATGCGACTGATTATCTTGCATGACTTTGGATTTTTTTTGTGTGATTTAGGGAAACTTGGATCGATCTGAAATGTAACATGGGAACATCACAGATTTAAATTTAAAAAATAAAATTTTGTCTTGAAAAACGAACTTATTGTGGGAGATTTCCAACAAATTTTCTTTGTTTTGTTTTTTAACAGAGAAGCCTGCCATAGCTCCTCCAGTGTTTGTATTTCAGAAGGACAAAGCACAGAAGGTTGGTTTGCTAAAATACTTGCTCTGAAAGCAGTTTCATGTATACACAAACAGTCTTTTCAACCACACAGTATCATCATTTCTGTGTTACAAATACTCATATTATCACAAAAATCCTGGAATAAAGTTTATAGTTCGGATATAAACACTGACGTCTATGGAAGTGATCGAAATCGAGTAAATCGCCTTTTGAAAGTAACTTGGCGAATCAAATAACGATTAAAAATTACATTGTTACGACAAGTGACTGTTAAGTTAAATATATTTGTCATTGATTCATTAATTCAAGAGATTTGTTAAAAAAAACTGATTCATCTTGTAATGAAACAAGGTAATTCTTTATGAGGGAGTCATTTAATCATTAATTGAAGTTTTTATTTATTTTTTTATTACAATAATTCATTCAGATTCTTAGATTCAGAACTTTTTTAAATGGGCTAGTCTGCAGCAATTACCATTTTGGCAGAAACTCTAGTAAGTTACATGTTATTTTGTCTAGTTGTCTGTTCAGAATCGTGAAATCTATTTGAAAAATAGATTGTGGTTTTAATTTTTTTCCAGAACTGCGCAGCTCCACCATGACATTTTTGTAGTTGAACACACTTTCCATAATAATAACCTGAGGATGTTATGATGGAATACACTTAGTGGGAAGTATTTAATTTAGCTTTGAGTTTTATTGCAATAACAAAATAGACATTTTTCAATAAACACTCATGAAATTTGCATCTGGTACCTGCCAATGCTGAAATTTGGCAAGTAAATTCACCTCATCTGGCCAGTTTGGCTGCCATCTGACTAACACGGATACAAATCACGCTTAAAAACGGGATGGTTTTGGCCCTGGTGAGAAATCATTTAAAAATTAGGCTGTTTAATATCGTTTTCCACTGTACAGTGTGTTTCTCTGTGATGTAGTGTGTGATCAGATTTATTCTTTTTTTTTTTTTTTTGTCTGTTCCAGAGATCCGCAGATGGGTCGAGTGCAGAGGACGGAGACGGTGAGTTAAAGTTTTCGTTCAGATTCTAGTGATGCACCAAAATGAAAATGCTTGAGAAATTTCTTTTGATAACCATTATGATGATGTGCAGAATGACAAGCACATTTGTGCCTTACAATATATTTCATGAGATGTTGGTTAGTCTTTTACTGCAATGAGCATACATTTGCATATAGATTGCAGCAGTGTTATTTTAGTATCATGGAGATACTAATTTATTTTTTAGTAATATTTTTTTAGAAAAATTTTTTCCCCAGGTGGCTTTCTTTGTGTGCTAGTTTGAGCCGAACGCACATAAGCAAATGGGTCGTGCTGGGCGGTTTGACCAAAAATTTATATCAAGATTCAAAATTATTCTGGTTTTCTGGTTTATGAGGTTTTTTTCATTTTTTTTAATTTTTTTTATGCATTTTCTACTGGTTGAGAGAGGAATTACTGCAGTAAATTGACTTAGGATGGTCTATTTTACTGTCATTAGTGAATATTGTCGAATAATTCCACACTAGTAATACAGGTTTGTATGGCCCTAGAAAAGTATGCTGTTGTTTACAAATAAGAGCCAGTCATGATTAGGGCTTTCACTTTTGTGAATTCGATTTTTGAGACATGTTCATTGAATCGATTGTAAAATCGTATGCAGTGTTATATGCAATGTTATTTTTTGTTTTAGGCCTTTATCTGAATAGCACTGTTAGTACATCCTGAAAAACTTAAAACACTGTTTATTTCATTTGTATTTTTGTTCTGTTCTGCTGTATTTATTTGTACATTTTGTTTGTAATTTCTTTGTTCTTATTGTATTACTGACTGTTTTCTTTTCCTTATGTAATTATTTTGAGGACTTTTTTTATTTATTTATTTTTTATTTATATTTTTTACATTAGTTAACCTTGTATTAGTTTTTGTATCGGTACAAAAATTCGGTAATTGTGAAATTTCACTAAAATTATTTCCTCATGTCGTGAAATAAGACTTCACCCATATCGCCCTTCAATAGTTGTGTTAAATAATTGTGCTTTTAATATTAACCAAAAATAATTGTGATTTATGATTGCTGCCATAATCAAGCAGCCATACATATGTTTAACTTTTTTTTATTTCATTTTTTTTTATAAATGTCTATAGTTTTTATTCATTTTAATTTCTTTTTAGTTGTTTTAGCACATCAAGTTAAACTAAATGAAAATAAGAAATCTTTCCATGGTAAATAGCAGCAATAAAATACATTTTTATTGTACATTTCACTTAATGTTAATTTTATTTTAAAGGGATACTTCAGGATTTAGCATTAAGCTTTGTATCAGTAGAAAACCTGTAGTATTTTCGAATTACCGTGCTTTCCTTCCTCATATCCCCCTGAGAGGAGAGATTTATGTATTTTTTGTCTGGAAAAAATCCTCCGATGACGCAAAAATCATCATTTTGCGTCATCGGAGGATTTTTTGGCCAGAGGCTAAAGACTACAGCCAGTAGAAGCCGCTGTTCAGCATGTTTTCAACTCACACATAGAGGGTAGGATCTCTCAGTCACATAATTATCAAATAGTGTCAGGCTGTCAGCTATCTTTTATTTGGAAGCTAACCTAGCAGGCTCTTGTTCTGTGGAGAAAGCGGAGTAGGGGTTTACATCCTCTTTTTCCCGGACATGTCCGGCCTCGAGATCGTCCAAAATGTAAGGGATTCAGCTTTTGATTTTCTGCAGTCGCCATTCATTGTTTAACGTTACATGCACACCTTTTGTTTCAATCTAACTGACTTCCTTCCGATTGGTGAATCTGGATGTAGTGTTTACATGAACGCTAAACAAGTAATCGGTTGATGTGCATTTTAACATTGGTAAGAAAATTCCCGCTCCTCCGTGATAGAGACCGGTGCGTCTCACAGGTGTCGCTCATCAGTAATCACGCCACCGGCCTCGCGCCGTTCTCCCGCGGCCCTCAGTCTCGTCCTGCTCGCCTCAGTAAACATGAGGAATGGCGACTGTAGAACGCAAAAGCCGAATCCCGGATATTTTGAGCGATCTCGTAATCCCGGGCAGACTCATCACGGAGACTCACTAGTTGCGCTCTGTTACCGGTAGGCGTGACCTCCTTGGGCAGCGAAGCAAGTGCATTCTGGGAGTTGTTGTCTTTCATCCATATGAGCCAAAAATACATTTTCTGGCTTTTCTCAGTCTAGAAGGCTCCAAATTCAAAAATAATTTCACATTTCTTCTACATAAATGACCCATTTTAAATACACATTCATCTTTCCAGAGCTGAAGTATCCCTTTAAGTAACAAAATAATTTCACATCCAATCTGCTTTTTTTTGCTTTTGTCTTAATCTTGTATTGAATCTGTTAAAGTGTCAGTAAATTTTTTTGGGCTAATATTTGTCTTATTGTTAGTGGCTGAAATTGCAGTTTCTCAATTACTCAAAATTGTTTTTTTTGGGGGGGGGGGGGGGGGGGTTAAATGCACTGTAATTTGTCTCCAAAAATATCATAAAATGCCATTTCGGTTATTCTGATGAAATACAAATAGAAATGTTTCAAAAACATGAAACTTCCAACAGTTGATAACAGAAACATAAGCAACATGCACATGAAATTAATCAGGTTTTTAATATTTCATGTAAACACTGCCTGATGATGTTTTGCTGGAAAATAACTTGTATATGATATGTGATGGGATGCAGACAGTAAGACACTAACACAATGTCTCATGAAATATATTGTAGGATGCAGATGTGCTTGTATCATCCAAACATCTATATGAGTTATTTGGAGGTCATTGTCTGAATTTAAAGTCAATAATGCATTTAACAACTCTGACAGTGATAATGTTTTTCTAAACAGCTTTTTATTTAAACTAGGGCGCAAGGTTACTCAACGTTACCGCACTAACCCATGTGATTAATTCAAAATTATCCTTAACGAAAAAATATCCTTAACAAATAAATAATGAAGCACAAAATATTGCATCGTTAACGTAATTAATGCCACGCAGTTAGATGATCTTGGGATTTTATTGCACAGATCTGCACAAGATTTCGCAGCTTTGTTTTCGATCGGATCATTTTAAGCCGCTAAACTCCAGAAATTTTCAGTCCAATTATCCATTAAGCGAAAGCATAAAAAAAATCAGTTAAAAAGAGCTAATGTAAAGAAAACCAGGCTTATTACATCAGAGATGGCAAAGAGAACAGTGACTCGCGTCCAGTTTTCAGTGAATTAGTCATTCCAGTGTCTGTTTAGCTTTAAAACATGAGCGTTGTCATATTCTGTCATTGTTTCTGAAGAGCGTGAGCCCTCACGCATCTCGCTGTGTGAAATACAGACTGAACAGAATGTCAAAACATCCCACCGCTGTATGACCGGATGATATGCAAGCAACGTTTCTCGGCTGGATAAAGCAAACCAGCGTCTCGCTAGTAAAGTTTTGATGGATGCGAATTGTAATCAAGGTAAAGACGATTGCAGTGACGTACAGTAAGCACGCGTGAATCCGTTATTATTGATGCGCAATCAAACCATGCATATGTGTGCTTTTGATGCACGGATCGAACATTGTATTTATGCACAGACACATTTCAGTACATTCACCATGTATCCACACACATTCAGGAGGATAATGTTTTTATCTGTCGTGTGTGTTGCTGTGTTTAATAATTCTGAATGGATCTATTTGCAGTCAGGTCAAAGTGGTTGGTTTAGTTTTTTTGTTTAAATTTCTGTTTAGTATCGCAAAGTGACATGTATAAAATGTAAACAAGCTCTGTACACTGAATTCTGAAAAGTTTTGCTCTGTAATTTTTTTTTTTTTTCGTGTGTTTTGGTATGCATAAATGTATGAATTATATGGACTTCTTATATCATTTGGTTATTAGGTGTCCTTTTGGAGTCTCCAAGTGTCTTTTTTTGGAAAGACATAAGTTTACCTTGAAAAAAGCTTGCAGATTTTGTGAGAATCATCCTTCAATCTGATGTTTTACTTTGCTGGGTATAGCAAATGACAAAATAAATGCATTGAACAAGATAAGTGTATGCTTAATTTCACAATAAGTATGTGAAAAATCACAATTAATCACAGGAAAAGGGTGCGATTAATTGCAATTAAAAATGGCAATTTATGAACAGCCTTTATTTAAAAAAAAAATTTACATTTTTTTTTTAACTCTCACTAAAAGTAGAAGTTATTACCAATTCTAAATAAAGTTCTAAAAAAAACATTGTGCACAAATATTAATTTGAAATGAGAATTTTCGGTTCTCTGCACTGTGTACAGAATTTGAGTGCTTCAATAGTTTTAGTTTCTGTTTGGTTTATTGATTATAATTGTGTTCTTCAGATTCAGATCGGGATGATGTTGAATACTGTCCCCCAGTAAAGAGAGAGAGGACCTCATCTTTGACCCAGTTCCCCCCGTCACATTCAGGTGAATCTACAACGATCTGTTTCACTGCAGTGGATCGACACTGTTCCCTTTGAACAAGTATTATTTGGCTGAATTTAATTGAACGTTTTATACTCCCATCTGATCCTCGCTTTCTTGCTTGCTCTCCCTCCTTCTACAGTTCCCAAGAACAATATCTTTATGCCCTCAAGTTTATGCCAGTCTCCAACTGGTAATTCAGACTCTGAGCCAGGTAAGAACCAGCCTTCTTTTTAATCTTTTTCTAGAAACTTTAAAGATTTGAATCATAAAGGAACAATCCACTTTTTTTGGAAATAGGCTCATTTTCCAACTCCCCTAGAGTTAAACAGTTGAGTTTCACAGTTTTCGAATCCATTCAGCCGATCTCCGGGTCTGGCGGTAGCACTTTTAGCATAGCTTAGCTGGGGACTATTTTCAGGCACTACGTAATATTGCGCCGACTGCACCCATGGTACGGCAGCAAAGTTCCTTGATTATTACGCAGGAATGAGAGTATAGTTCCTAGCCATATTGTCCTAGAAAATCACAACTTTTAATTTTCCGTCAGTCTTAGTTCACGATGTAACTACAGAAGAGTCAAGTTTTAAACAGGAAAAATATCAAAACTCTTTAGTATTTTTTTTTTTTTGAGAGAGAGAGAGAGAGAGAGAGAGAGAGAGATGCTAACGGTCTAATCAGATTCAATGATCTATGCTAAGCTATGCTAAAAGTGCTACCGCCAGACCCGGAGATCGGCTGAATGGGTTCGAAAACGGTAAAACTGTTTAGGAGAGTTGGAAAATGAGTGTTCCTTTTAACACGGTTTCCTAACCAGCCACAATGTTACGGATGTCCAGCATCAAATAAGTGTTCTGATGGTGATCATAACACTACAGGTCAGGTGGCTACATCAGTGAGGACAGAAAAATTATATGATATTTTATGATATGATATTTAATATGCAACTGTGGAGGAGGGCTTTGGACCAATGAGATTTTACAGTGCGAGGAGCTACTAATCAGGATGCAATATAAATAGAACTCAAAACTGGCAAAATGTCTTGTTTTGAGTTCATGACTTCAGCTTTGTTCTGCGGCCATACACGGTCTTTGTCATGTTTGACAGTCTTAGGTTTTGTTTACACTGCACACATCCAATTTATTTTTTGCATTGTCATTTGTCACATGTGGATGTGGTTTGGATTGGGTTTGTAAACATCAGATTCCTTTCACATTTTTATTCAGACAAACAAAAAACAATTTGAGTTGGATATGTAAAACAATCACATTTTGCAGCCTGTTTAAAAGCTGGATGTTTTGTCTGGCCATACAATCAGATTTTCTCCGTCTATTAATTGGATGCTTTATAATGAAATTGTTTTGCAATCTTGTCTTGAGGCACTTTTTTTGTATATAAAAAAAACACAGACAGGATACATTGGTGTATAAGTAATTTTATTATTACATTCAGGGTGTATGTTTACACGACAACAATGTACTTAAAACGGAAATGTTTTTTCTTTTTGTTTTTTTGGGGTGCAGACGACAACACTGTCAAAACGATCACCGTTCACGAATCCACGAAAATTATTAAAATCGCTGTATTCTGCTGCCAGGCCAGTAGTTGGCGATGTCACTTGATCAAGAAAAAAAACGCGTCTATAAACTAAACGCGTAATATGCAAGTGTATGATGTCACCATTTTCACAAATTTGTGTGTTTTGGGGTTTACATGGAGACATTTAATGGTGTTGTTTTCAAAAATTTGACTTTTAAAAACCCTTTCCAAAAGTTTGTTTTCAGGCCCACAAAACGCAGTTGTTGCATAGTTGTTAAAAAATAAAAATAAAAAAATCAGCCTGTTTAAATCTCATTTAAAACACATTTGCAAAGTGGCTTCAGATCTCTCATCCTCTAAATAAAGTGGGTTATGCAGAGTAATGCACGTAGATGATGCTGTACATGCATCTAAAGACAGCTTCCTATTTTGGTCTCGATTAGAAAGAGCACAAGCCCAGCCAAGCGCACTAAATCCAAATGCGTTCCGGCTACTGTCAGGAATGTGCTAAATCAAGTCCAGAGGCCTGTGGAGGGGACTTACGGTTTAACCGGAAGTGGTCAGAGTTATTTTGAGGCCATAGATATGAGGCACAGCTTGAAGGCAATATAGATATAGAGACTCTGTGGCTGAGTTTGCATTGCTAGTGTATACAGTGTGGTATTTACTGCACACTGCCTACGGTTTTGTAAAAATATGACGCTGTATGCATCTAAAAATGTTTAAACTATTGTAATGTTTATTTTCCCCCCATAGCATTGAGAAAGTTCGAGTTGTATGCCATTCATGCAGCTTATTCTTTACTGGTGTGTTTGAGGCCACATACAAATTAACTTTGAGTGTTTGTTTGTCTGAGAGATCTTATCTCGTCTTGCATAAGGGATGTTTGCTTTTTTTAGTCTTACATGTTTATGCTTCTGTTTGTCTGTCTCAGAAGAGAAGCCCGTTGGGTTCAGGTTGAAACCCCCCACACTCATTCATGGCCAGGCCCCAAGCTCAGGTAAGATCAACTCATTCCTGCTTTGTTGCATGTGTGTGTAGCTACAGTAAAACATTCACATAAATATACTCTCCTGAGCCGGAAAGATTGGGGAAATTAGTCACAATGGTTCTGACTGTGAAGCTTCCTCTTTCATTCCTTGTTTTAAGTGTCATCTTGTACATTTGAAAGCTCCTCAAATAGATTTAAGTCCCTTTGCTTCAATGTTTCACTTTTTTCATGAGATGTTGCTTAGAAAAGGGGTGCAAACTAAGTTCCTGGAGGGCCACAGTCCTACGGTTTACTTCCAACACACATAGTTTTCATATAAAGCCGGGTTCACACTGTACAAATTTTGGCCGTCTGAGACAAATACTGAGAATCCTAAAAGATTCATCTGATCCTAGGCCAAAATCAGCTCAGAAACTGATGAAGCAATTAGTGAGACGACAACAAGCCACCACTTGCTCCACAAGTCTACGTCTTTGTTTGTGTTTTTGTATTTCATTTTTATTTTCAAGGCCAGCCATGATCAAAATTAATGGTAGAGATTTGCCCCCTTTACCCTCATTCACTGGTTTCTACATTACTTCAATAATATAGTCCACTTGAAGGATTGAATGAAAAAAAAAAAACGAGTGAGTGAATTCGGACACTGAGTGTGCCAGAATGGCCTGCTGCTTTTGCATAATTTGTGCTTGCTTTTTTTAATAATTATTTGAAACTAGTAATGATGAATTTTTGAACTCTGTTATGGAAACTAGCATAATTAAACAATTTATTAATATTAACCAATTTATACCTGTATGATATTATGCTACAGCCACATTTGACCAGCAGTTTGTAAAATGGATCGATGGATGATTAAGATGCACCATCTTCTGGTCAGACGCGACTCATGACCTCACAGTGCATCTCTAGCCGTTGAGCGGACATCGGTTGTACATTCGTTATTGCGGTGCGTTGTGGGATTGAATGAGTGCACTTGATACTGTCCACCATGGTTTCAGACAACACTACAAATGGCTGTCCCCTCAAACAGTGCCCTATTTAAGGTAATAGGCGGCGGTTTTGGATACAGACATTGTTTTTGTATGCTAGCTATTATTTAAATCCTGCATGTAACGCAGCTCACTGTCACTGAACGTGTCACGGATTGATGAAGTAAAACTCTGGATGAGTCTTCTTGCATGCAACCTGCAACTTGCATGCAAAAGCGTCTGCTAAATGAATAAATGTAACCTTTTTAAATGCATCGTGACTGCCGTACATTCTGACAGTAATGACAACTGAGGTCCTACATTGTGACATGGCATACATCGGGGATCATGTTCATACAGTCTGACAAGCAACAGTCGTATAGGACTATTAAAATCGTACAGTGTGCACCCGGCTTAAGCCTGAATGGCTGGATCAGGTGCGTTTAATTGGGGTTGATGCTAAACACTGCAGGGCTGTGGTGAGTTTTGCACCCCTTTATTAGAACATTATTTTAGCATTATATGTTATAGTATTTATTATTTTGAATGAGCCTTTTCTTTAAATTTTCGGTTTAATTTGATGTTCATTGTAGCCATTTTATATGCATTTTTCATTTTCGTTATTTCTTTTAGGGCTGTCACGATTCCTCGATTAAATTCGAGTTCTCGATTTAAAAAAATCCACGATTGCAATTTAACAGTCAAGTAAAGCCTGTTTTATGCTTCTGCGTCGAATCGACGGCGTACCAACGTAGAGCCCTCTGCGTCGCCGCAAACCCCTCTCCGATCCCTACGCCGTAGCTCGACGTGCACCTCCAAAAAATTGTAACTACGCGTCGAGGCGACGCAGACCGCAAGGGCTGTGATTGGTCAGATTCAACGCGATGCAACGCAATCTGACGCATAACCATTAAACGGCCACGACGCAGAGAGCTGCACGGGTCCGATTTTGTAAATCCGCACCCGCCCGTACCCGCAGTGCTTAAAACCGCATCCGACCCGTTTTCCGACAGCAGCACTAATTAAAATCCGCAACCCGACCCGCTTAAAATAGAACCGAAACCCGACCCGCACCCGAAATAAACTCAGTTTAGCCAATCACATTATAGACACACTTTTTTCAAATTTGTATTGCCTTTGGCGGCTTGCCTTAAGACAAGGACAACAGCCGAAGCTGTCAAAAAGCCGATAGCCTATATGTCGGGAGACAGAGTGGGCAGACGTTATTGACCACTTCATTAAGTTTCTTATTGTATAAAGCATTTCTTTAAAGTGAATTTCGTTTTGTATTAATTTTATCTTAATTTTAATCAATGTTTTATAACCAATTGTCTGAATTTAATCAATAAGAAGTAATAGCAGGCATCAGGACACGGAGCGGAGGCAACGGCGCATGAACTGGAAATTAACGAAACTCAGCATATAAGCTACATGCATCACAGACCTGATAAATATATAGAAAGCTTGAAATACTTTTAAACAAAACAATTCAAAACGAAAGAAAACAGACTGTTCTGTATCCTGGCTATATTTGACATAGGCCTACTCACTATCCATCTAGATTCTAGACGACTCATGCAGCAGTTCGAGTGGTTGTGATTTTTTAAAAGTGAATGTAACGTTAGGCCTAGAGACTCCTGGGAGGGCGCGGGCTCAAATAAACTAAAAACAAATATTTTATCAACTTGAAATACAGGGCAGGCATAGTTTTGTTTTTGTAGATGTGTTCCTAAAAATATGCATTTATTTTTACATTTGCACGTGACTGTTTTGAACCCGTGTTTAGACCCGCGTTTCCCCGTGTCCGACCCGACCCGCATCCGTGTCCGACACAGTTGGATATTTTTCACCCGTTTGAGCAAAATTTCGCGGATACCCGAACCCGTGCAGGACTCTGCCACGACGCCGTAGGAGTGACGGCGTAGCTACTAGGGATGTGCACGAATATTCGAATTTTCGAATATTCGATCTGTAATTATTATTCGAAAAATAAAATACTATTCGAATTTTATCGAATTTATGAAGCCGTAGCCTAAATGCTTTGCTGGACGTAAATGCAGTGAATCCCTGATAAATCCCAAGCACTAACTCGCAGTTATAATTAAATCCTCTGGGTGGCGCTGTGGCGCGTGTTTAACAAGTTGTTTGTATTTGATCACAGAATGTCGTCGTCTGCCTCGCGAAGTTTGGAATTAGACTAGTTCAAAATTATGTTACTAAATGATCTTACAGAATGGAATTACTTTTGATCAAATGAATTAATTAATCTGAGTTATAATATCATCAACACAAAGAGAAATCACATGAAATCCAAACAGCAGGCGACTGAGGAAAGACAGCTGTCCATCACTGCATTACGACTGCAGTCTGCAGGTAAGCGCAGCTGTAGCGCGAGTGATCCGAGATGATAACTTATCTAATAGCAAAATTATTATTTTTTAGACATACTTCCCTTAAGTTTCATTGAGGGAGACATGTTTAAGAACAGAAAACGCAAAGTGCTGCTAGAAACTTAGAACACCGTGGCCGTTATCTTTGTGTCACTGAATCTGTCAGTGCTGCGCGTTTTCTCACTCGAGCATAAAAGTCAGCTTGCCTTTCAGCATAAACGTAGGCTACGTCAGCATAAACATAAACTTGACATAAACGTGAAACAATATAAACACGATAATCATGCTGACTCGAGTGTACGTGTACGTTCTGTTCGATATCTGGCGCAGTAACGTTAGATGCTACTCTGCTTTATTAGGCGTTTTTTTCCCGCTCGCGCTGCTTGAGCTTAAATCCTTTTGTTCTTTATATTTTGTTTACACATAGGCCAACTGTTAATGTTTTCAACTAAAAGAAAACTTTAACATATATTGTAAGCTTGTTGTGTATTTTGCCTAATCGTAAGCTTGTTAAGAAATGGTGACAAAAACTTTAAAAAAAACTTCACTTAAAAAATAACGTCTTTTTCGTTAAAGGTCATTTAAATAGGCTAAACGAATATTCGAATATTCGATTTTTATGAGCCCGAATATTCGAATGCAATATTTTTGAAAAATGCCCATCCCTAGTAGCTACGCTGTGGAGTTGACGCAGAAGCATAATGAGGCCTTAACAGGCAAAATACCGTGAATGGCGAATTCCACGGACGAGAATCCATGAACTGCAATATTAGACCGTTTTCTAAGGCTGCACAATTTAAAACCATTTAAAAATCATATTATAACTTAGTGCTATTCTGAAATCACAAAGGCTGCGATTCAATTAAGTGAATATAGGCCCTGCGGGTTTAATATGCACTTTAATTATTTCCATGCGTGCAGGTTACGTGTGTCCCGAGCGGCTCCGTTCAGCGTAAATTCTGATCCACATGAACCATTATCATTTACATGCGTGGAGCGTCTCAAACTCCATCTCTGCATATGAGTTTTGGTTGCTTTTAACGTTCATCTGGCCTCTTTTAAAAGGGACAATGCGCATCAATTGACATTTTTTTGTTTACACTCAAAATGTAAATGCGCCAGAGTTAGCAGAAAAGCAAATTTTCATCTGTAGTCCCTTGGCAGGTCAACACATCATTACATTAATAAAAAAAAGAATACATGAAAATAGAAACAAATTAAGAAAGAAGAAAAAAAAAGATATATATATATATAAAAAATTAAAAAATAAGTACAATACAAAGAAGGGCGGTACCCAAGATAAGGTAAACCAACTATTGGTGATTGCAGTTTTGATTATTTTTAATCTCTTTAATGTGAATTTAAACGATAGAGCTGGTGCTTTCTCTGAGTTCATCAGATTTGTAAGGTAAATCATCTATAAACCTACGCCAATACCATAGAATACATAAATATCTTTCTAAATATGCGAACTGTTTATCACGATTTTAAAATACGTTTAAACGCTTGCTCTGACTTTGCATGTTTTGATGTCCGCATATTCCTGTTCAAGAAATTACAGAAGCTATAGCATTTCAATCATTAATATTTGGCCACCTCTTTAAGATTAAGTAATTTGAATTAAATGTTGTTTGGCCAATATTAAACAATGATTTGATCATGCTGTAAAGTAAAACAACAACATTCACCAGGCCGTTGGCACCCTCTGCAGGCATTTGTTATATACATAATGTACATAAGATGATTGTTAAAATTCATAATGTAAATAATATAAACAGTGTTGTTCTATAAACCAAATGTTTACTTGTTTTTAATACTTTATTTGAACCAAATTTTATTGCCTCGTATCATTTTAAAGGCTTTGGTCTTTGCTTGGGTCCATTTTTATTACCACCCAAAAAATCGGATTACTCGATTACCAAAATAATCGTTAGTGACAGCCCTAGTTTTTTTATATTTATATATTTCCCATTAGTTTCAATTTTATTTCAGAGTGTGTAATTTTAGTCCTTCAATTTATTATTTTATTTCAGTGTACAAAAATTATTTCAAATAATAGTTTTAGTTGTGAGAGCAGATATCCTTATTTTTTTTATTTTTTTTATTTGATTGATACAGTGCATGTTAATGAACAAACATGGATTGTAGCTACATGCTAATTTCCATCCATAGTCACACGGGCCAACCGAGTTCAAGTTCCAGCTTGTTATCCTTTCCCGACCCCACTTCACTTCCGGTCCTCTCTCAAACCTTTATTTGAATACAAAAATAGTTTTAGTAATGTATAACAACACTAGCTTTTCCATTGCTAAAGACCTAATTAAGCCCTTTCTACTTGATCCTCAAACACTGGTGTGTGTTGTTGCCCTGCGGTGTTTGGTTTCTGATTCAATCCGTCAGTAGGTTGTTTTCCAGGCGTTCCCAGTCAGAAGCCCAAAGAACAGCAGCGCAGTGTTCTGAGACCAGCCGTTCTTCAGGCTCCCCCGGCCAAGACCCTCACAGAACCCGTCAAGACCAGTATGTACAAATCCCATAATGCTCTCTGCTGGCTTTCAGAGCAACAGAATATGTGGAGGTCTCAGCTTGTTCTGGAAAGAAGCACATTTCAGGCTCATGTTGTGTTTAGAACGGATGTGCAACTCTAAGCCAGAGTGGCCTAGTTTTCCTGAAATCTGATTTTGTGTCCGGAACCAAATTCCGTTTAATTTTGTTCTGGATTCCAGAAAATTTGGGGCTAATTTAACTATAGCTAAATCTTCAAACAATGTTCATGGTTCCAACCGGACCGCGAGACAATTTGACAATTGTAGCACCATTTGACCATTTCTACTAGCCTGACTTCGTCATATTCTAGTCAGAATGTGAGTCTGAAACTGCTCCATAGGGCTTTGATTATGAGGCGGGTCTTAACCGAACTAGGAAAAACAACAACTCTGCACTCAAGTGGATAGACCTACAACCAATCAGCCTACAACTCCAACCGGTACAAGAACGTGAAAAAGCTTGTTTTATTTAATTTTTTTTTACTTCTTATGGTATGACTATGAGAATAACCTCGATTGCAAAGTTTTTAATTTGTCAATAGTGAGTCGTGTTTAAAATACAGTGTGATTAACACGCGTGCATTCCCACACTAACGTTACCTGCTATGATTAAACAATATCAGTCATATTTTCCGATATGGTAGCCTTGTGTGTATCCTGGAAGCCATCCCGATTTTGAGTCAGGCTATAAGTAGTGTGAGGAAATGTCATCTTTGTTGTAAACCAGTTCAAACCAAGCGCTCTTTGATGACGTGATGATTACGTAGCAGATCATCTGTCCATCATCGTATAAAGCCCGCCCTGGCAATTTGATTGGCCTGACGATTTCTGAACCGATCATAATTACTCCTCAATGGATCGAGTCTGGACTGAACTTCCTGACCAAAAAATGTTGTGGGCGGGGTTCGGGCTGGCATCCAGGCCACATTTCTACAGTTTAAAGTGAGCAACAGAGCTATTCACACTACAAGCGTTCAGGGCAGATTATGGTAATAATATCTTATCAGTGCTATATCCTCTGTTTTAATTTAGAGCCAAGCGCGCTTCATTCAATCCTTTTTTGTTCTGTGCGTGTTGCTTCTCTCCCCCGCTAAAGCGTCATATTAAAGGAATAGTTCACTTTTAAAAAGTTGTTTCAAACCTGTATGAATTTATTTTTTCTGCTGAACACAAAGGAAGATATTTTGAAGTATGTCAGTAGCCAGACAGTAGATGGACCCCATTGACTTTCATTCATATTAGGAAAAATATAGCTATGCAGTGTTTCCCCTAGGATTTCTTTCAGGGGGGGGTGCTAGACCCCACTTAATCTCTGCAACCAAAAATACAGAAAACATTATCATTAAATTATTTATATAATATATATATATATGCAATAAGGTGTGGAGTGACTGCAACCCCTTCAGCCGTGACTTATTCACGATACAGCTCTAGCCTCGAGTACCTTATTGCTTTTATAAAACAGTTACCACAAAATACAAATATTAAAGCCGAAAAATATGAATCTATGCAACTTTCATGAAGTAAATTCACTAAAAGCCTTCCTTCCGCTGGAAAAAATAGTCCCTGACCGTAAACGCCAACAGAAGTTACATACATTATTTCGCCTTTAGATGGCAGCAAAGCTGTCAATGAGATCAGAAATATGTTTAAGTTGCTATGAGTGGTTGCTAGGGGTGTTGTGTAGTTGGGTGAATGTATTGTGAATAAAACACAGCTATTGACCAATCAGAATCAAGGATTGGAACTAACTGTTTATATATATAATATATATATATATATATATATATATATACATATACATACATACATGCATACAATATTTAGACGATATTAAAATATAAGTCTCCATCTGTTTTTTAATGACACACTCATAATCATTACGAAAAACAAAAAAAAGTTTGCCCGGAGCTTTGCTGGAAGGAAATATAGAGACTGGACCTCTTGGAACTTTAATTGAATAGCCCTGATTTAAAGCATCTTTAATAAGTTATATAGCTAAATAGCTAAAGCTGTTTGTATGAGGTAATCATTCCTCATATTCACAAAGCCCGTTTTAAGTTAGGAGCTGTACAACTAAGCTATTATCAGTTTCTGAAGACTGGTTGGTGCCACTTCTAGGTGATGGCAAAGTATTCAAATTAATAAATGATGATTCATATATTAAATAATCGATCTCTAGTCCAAAATGAAATGCTAAACAATTAAAATCAAGATGTATACTCAAGTCTTTTTTCCCCCCCTTCAAATATTGTGCTGGACTTTTGAATCAACAACTGTTAAAGACAGATATATTAGACTGAAAAATGAATTAGCCAATTTTGTAATTATCGGCTTATAATTGTCCTGGCTGGACACGTTAACTTGAGTAGTTTTTCCTCCTTGTACGACTTCCAAAAGCTACAGACGACCTTGTCAACAGAAAATTAACAATGTCAGTTTTCATTGTTTTTAGTTAATGTTGTGGTAAAATCTTTCAGCTGTTTTTTTTTTTCTATCTTATTTGTCGTTAAGTTATATTATGTATTATATCGGCCATCAGTCACCATGCTATTTAGATATATGGTTGATGAATTGTATGACCACTAGTATTTTTGACTCCTTAGCACTGGAAATGTGTGTTGAGAGTGTGATGCTGTTAGTTTATGCCCTTTTTCTTTTCTTTTTTTCACTCGCAGACTCCAGCTGTGGAACAAATGGAGTGGGGAAGTTTGGAGATTCATCATCAGAAAACCGATCCGTTTTCCTGAACAACACAGAGAGCTCAGACAAATCACCGGTGAGGACATACAGCACAAACATCTGAGATGGAAACACTTGATAAATGAATCGCAACTAATTGCATTCTGTTTAGAGCATCTCGTAAATATCTCCGTCACCTGTAATCATTGATCATTGTTGAGATGACCTGGGTGTGTGGTAATGACTAATAGATAGTTGTTTGGAAATTACATTGTGATCTAGTTGCAGTCTTATCTAGTTGCATTTTCATTCTAGAGTTAATCTTCTTAGTTTTAGGCAGCAGTAATGTTACATAATTGTGGTGAACTGTGACATTTGGATTAGGGCTTTGACTCCGAACTTCGTTATTCGAATATAATTCGAATATTTAAAAAAATAATGATATTCGAACGAATATTAGGCAGCCTTTGAAGGTGCTCTATGTAACTTTTCTACAAAAATTAATCCTTTTTTTTATTGCCTGTGTGTGAAGGGGTTGTAATCACACATTACAATGATCTGCTTGTCAGGTTTTGCTATTACCTCTGAAGGCCAGTATTCCTATTTTTATGTGAAGGCTCCGGGTCGGATTTCCCACGAAATCCATCGGATGTGCCGTGCATGTGCGCTCCCGAGCCTCTCTCCTTTATATACAGTCTATTGGAGACGGTCAGGGAGTTACGTCCGGTCAAAGGCGCACGTGTTTCGGCTTATATCTCGGTCAATCTTCGATCAATATTCCCAAGACTCAAATCGTTCGTAGTGCTGGACGGGGCCTTTCGAACGAGCCCACCCCTGAGGTCCAACTCGCCCGGGTCCCCGAGTCATAGCGAACGGCGATCAGGTAGGGGGCGTCCCCGGGGCCCGCCACTCTGGCGTTCAGGCAAGGCTCCCCCTGGGACCTCCTCTCCCGAATTTGAGCTCTCTGGGTCTTCGTGATCCAGAGATACGAGCGGTTCTCTTCTGAGATCGTGGCGTCACCGGCGTCCGCCATTTTGCAGCGCGCCCGATGGTTTTCGGCTAATATCGCCGCGAAAACACCACCAAAATTATGAATTATGAAACCTATATGGTTCTTTTCAGCTCGACTAGACGGTTCCAGTGAGCTACGTGCTCGCCGAATCCGTCGAGTATTCGCCAAGATATTTGTATATAATTGAATATAATTAGAATATTTAAAAAAAAAAATGATATTCGAACGAATATTAGGCAGCCTTTAATTTTCGAACTTTTTATGGGCATTATTTTTTGTAAATGTGTTTGCTTGTAAACGTTGTTTTCAACTCAGATTCCGAGGCCTTTTCAGCCTGGTGAAGTTGTCAATCGAGAGCTCATTAGCAAGGCAATTATTGGTCATCTGGGCTCCTGTAAGTGACGATAGCGTCCTGGTTAGCGCAGCGCCTTTTTTGTATATCAAAACAATGGCCACGCCTGACGAGGAGTTCGAAATCTACACTCCTATAAATTTTAAAAGCAACGTGTGCCGCTACTTACATTTTACCAGGTATTCGTTCACTGTTAACATCCATCTGTGAACGGTAATCCCCGGCTTCTTTAATAATTTTGACATTGATGAGCTAGACCGCTGAACTTTTAGTCATCATGAAAACAAACAGAGAGCGGTGCGTAATGGAGTGCGTCAGAGCAGCATCAAGAATATCAAAAACATTGCCGAGAATCTCTTATTTGCATCTTAAGTTTATTGCCAATAATAATGACAGCTTTGCGAAAAGTGTAGAACTCGGTGAGCTCGCGCAAAACACATCTTCAGCACAGCGACTTATTTAAACGCATCTGATTGGCTGATGCGTTCAACAGACATGTCTGTGATTGGCTACAATGCTCAACGCTGCAAAAGCACGTTGCAAGTACCTTTAATGCAGAGGTAAAAATATAAATAAAACTGTAACCTATGCACTTTTCATGATTAGGTAATCGCGGCAGCTGTAATCTTATTCAAATTTGTGTTTTTGATTAATTGTTTTGCTCTATGAGAAAGACGAGGTAACAAAATATTTGGGGCTTTACTTAAAACATCAGCCCAGCCCTAGCGCCGCGGCATTTAATGGTCAAAATATTATTCATTAATGTTCGAATATATTCGAATATTAATAAACAAACGAACTTCGAATATGATTTTTGGGCAAAAGGCAAAGCCCTAATTTGGATACATTTAAAAACTGCTTTTTCATATCAAAACACTTTCTGACCACATTATTGTTTTTAAAAATGTACTTTGGAAAATGCTAAAATAGTCTTACTGCACTTGTGCAAAATGTAATAAAATCACTGAGATGATACCAAGAGACCAGACATAATAAAGTTTACGCTGTTCTTCTGGCACAGTTATTTTATTTTTATTTGTTTATGATTGGCTACAATGATCAACACTTCAAAAACATGTTGTCTTCACCGAGCGCTTGCACATATACACACGAAAGTGTTTGATCCGCTGATAGACCCCTGCTTTGAAACGCTCTGTGAAGACATGTTTTTGAAGCGTTGATTATTGAGTGTATGTTGAGCGTGTGAACACTATGGCCGTTCAGAGACGTATATGTTGAGCGTGTGAACACTATGGCCAATCAGAGACGTATATGTTGAGCGAGTGAACACTATGGCCAATCAGAGACATATATGTTGAGCGTGTGAACTCTATGGCCAATCAGAGACGTATATGTTGAGCGTGTGAACACTATGGCCAATCAGAGACGTATATGTTGAGCGTGTGAACTCTATGGCCAATCAGAGACGTATATGTTGAGCGAGTGAACACTATGGCCAATCAGAGACGTATATGTTGAGCGTGTGAACACTATGGCCAATCAGAGACGTATATGTTGAGCGTGTGAACTCTATGGCCAATCAGAGACGTATATGTTGAGCGAGTGAACACTATGGCCAATCAGAGACGTATATGTTGAGCGTGTGAACTCTATGGCCAATCAGAGACGTATATGTTGAGCGTGTGAACTCTATGGCCAATCAGAGACGTATATGTTGAGCGTGTGAACACTATGGCCAATCAGAGACGTATATGTTGAGCGTGTGAACACTATGGCCAATCAGAGACATATGTTGAGCGTGTGAACTCTATGGCCAATCAGAGACGTATATGTTGAGCGAGTGAACACTATGGCCAATCAGAGACGTATATGTTGAGCGTGTGAACTCTATGGCCAATCAGAGACGTATATGTTGAGCGTGTGAACTCTATGGCCAATCAGAGACGTATATGTTGAGCGTGTGAACACTATGGCCAATCAGAGACGTATATGTTGAGCGTGTGAACACTATGGCCAATCAGAGACATATGTTGAGCGTGTGAACACTATGGCCAATCAGAGACATATGTTGAGCGTGTGAACTCTATGGCCAATCAGAGACGTGTATGTTGAGCGTGTGAACACTGGCCAATCAGAGACATATGTTGAGCGTGTGAACTCTATGGCCAATCAGAGACGTATATGTTGAGCGAGTGAACACTATTGCCAATCAGAGACGTGTATGTTGAGCGTGTGAACACTGGCCAATCAGAGACATGTATGTTGAGCGTGTGAACACTATGGCCAATCAGAGACATGTATGTTGAGCGTGTGAACACTGGCCAATCAGAGACATATATGTTGAGCGAGTGAACACTATTGCCAATCAGAGACGTGTATGTTGAGCGTGTGAACACTGGCCAATCAGAGACATATGTTGAGCGTGTGAACACTGGCCAATCAGAGACGTATATGTTGAGCGAGTGAACACTATTGCCAATCAGAGACGTGTATGTTGAGCGTGTGAACACTGGCCAATCAGAGACATGTATGTTGAGCGTGTGAACACTATGGCCAATCAGAGACATGTATGTTGAGCGTGTGAACACTATGGCCAATCAGAGACGTATATGTTAAGCGTGTGAACACTATGGCCAATCAGAGACGTACATGTTGAGCGTGTGTAATTTTGACATTAGTGTAAATGTTGCCCACGATTTATGTTATTTGAATGATGAAATGTGTGTGCTAGTCAAGTGCCACGATGATTAAGTGCCCTTAACAGTTTTTTGATTGATTGTGTCATAAAAAATTGCTTTAATATGAGGCTTCAATATCTTAACATCTTAAACGTTGCGAAAAACCCATAGACTTGTCGCCGGATCTGCATTAATTGTCTTTCTTAGCAGAAGCGGGAGAAGGACGGAGAAGAAAATGGAGGTGGACAGAAAGACGACAGCAGTCAGAAGAAGGACTGTGCGGTGGACTCGTCGTTTGTGTTCGGGCAGAATATCAAAGAGCGAGCGAAGGTCAGCGCTGACTCACCTGTGCATTTGTTTCATTCTTTATTTAAAGTTCCCTCGGGAGTGTTTGTTTATGCTCAAATTCTCTTTCTGTGTTTTTAATGTGTTTTAACAGTTGGATGAAAACAGCACGTCCAGTGACTCCACACAAGATTCTCAGTCTGGCGGCACCAATTATTTCTTACAGTACATGGGCAGCGCTAGGTAACTGATTCAATAGCCTTCTGAATTCAACTGTTGTTCGCTCTCTGGTCCGGGAACTATGTCTTGTAAATCTGCTTCTGTTTTACAGCTCCAACAATGCCACAAACAGCTCGGATAAAGGCTCCAAGTTCGTTTTTGGCCAGAACATGTCTGAGAGAGTACTAGTGAGTGGATTTGACCCACAGACACATTTTTCTCTCTCCTGTTTAAAAAAAAAAAAAAAAAAGAAAGAAATTATAAAGACTAATCATCTCTTACATGTAGTATTTGAAGGAGTAGTTCAAAAATAAACCCAAAAACCCGATTCACCCAAAAATAAAAATAATTTACTCACATTGTGATTAGCAGGAAGTCCAAGCTGCTCTTTTCCATACAATGAAAGTAGGAGGTGACTCCAAAAAAAGCACCATAACAGAACAGATATTTAAAATATTTCAGCAAACGCCAGTTCAAATACAGTAAATTAATTGTTTTGGAAATGTCAGAGGTGTTTAAATATAGTTGTTTGTGTGTGAACTCTTCCAGAGTCCCCCGACAGGAGGCGAGGCGCCAACAGAGGCCATTAAAGACAGTTCGGCTCCAGCGTCCGAGCCGTCATCACAAGAGGCCACACCTGAGAAAAGTAGGACACACACACACACACACAGACACACTCTTATAGAATTGTAATATATTGTGTATATAAATATATTTTATATTAGGCAAGGCAAGTTTATTTATATAGCACATTTAATACACTATGGTAATTCAAAGTGCTTAACACAGAAAGGAATTCAAAATAATCACAAAAAATAAAAGCAAGGAAAATTAAAACCGTTATAAAAGGAATTAAAAAAGATATGATACAAGGAATAAAAAGATGATGCATAGATAAACCTCTCATCTGGCAAAACACCAGTGTATTCAGTTTTACTCTGAGATTTTCCCATGGTGATTACACTGTGTCTGTCATATATGATTTGTTTTATAAATAAAGTATTTCATTTGAATAATGTTAATTTGTCATGTTCATATGCGTTTATAGTCGATCGGATCACAAATTGGACGACATTAAATAAAGGTGTAAACGGGGTGTAAAATGTTTTGAGCTTGTCCACTTTCAAGCAATCCAGTGGTAGTTGAAAACACATTTGACCAGATTGCTTAACCAATGTTCGAACAGCCAAAAAAGACTGTCTACTCTCCGTCTACTGAGCTAGTGGGTAAAGATTATATGAGGTGCTCTAAACCCAAGTGAAAAACGTACCAAGCACAATGTTCTCTCATCATTCCTGATTTCTAACACTCACAGCGTTCGGCTGGTCTTTGATCTGATTGTCTGTGATATTTGGTGTTTAGTGCATCATTTTGTTTTCAGTGAGAATTTAAAAAAAGATGAAATTCTAAAAACTTTGACATTGGTCATCCCAGAATCACACTATATTGTTGGCTGTTTGAATATTAAATTAGTTTTGTGTTTCTGGATGCTCTAGCATTGTGGTAATGCCCTAATTAATAGCTAAGCCTTCAGCAGCAGGGGGAAGTTATGCTACATTCAGTTCATCCTGACGTTTTTCTCTCTGTGCATATGTCAGATCACAGTGTTACAGAGTCCCTAGAAGAGTCGGCAGCCGCGTACACCAAAGCCACTGCCAAGAAGTGCATTCTGGAGAAGGTGGAGGTCCGTACGGGAGAGGAGGCGGAGAGCAATGTTTTACAGGTGAGACGATGTTCAGCGTAGCCGTCAGAGTCGCCTCAGGAAAACTGCTGGCATGTAGTCCACAATTTAAAGAATGTTCCGGTTTCAGATTCACTTAATCCGTCAACAACATCTGTTGCAGCTTTCATTCACAACTGAAAATAATCTCAACTCATCGTTCAGCCAGTAGAAAGTTCACATTTCTGATCAGCAGATGAACTTCTGGTTGTGTGAAATGAATAATTTACAAATAGTTACTTCATATTGAAGTTACAGGTTTTTTTGGCTTTAAATTGTCATAACAAGAGTTGCAAAATTGGGGATAACATTACATGTACAAGCCTCATGTTAACCTGTCATTTATTTAAACCCAATTGTTCCTCTTTTTTTTTCTTCTTTTTATCCAGACATCAATGGCTTATTGATCATTATAGGTGTTATCAATAATTTAGTTTTGGTTGCAAGTTTGAGTTGAGAAATACACATTTCAGCATTATCACTAATCTGTGTGTGCATTTTGCTTGAGAACCAAACAAGTTGACTCATTAAACCATTCATTTATTATATTGCAATCGCAATATTGACCTCAATAATCGCAATATGACATTTTCCCCTAAATCGTGCAGCCCTGAAGTAAACGCATTAATAGGAGTTTAGTGTGAAAAATTGCTTACTAACTTTTTGTGTAAATTTTAATCCAATTTTACAATGTTGTTAAATGATGAAACTGTAAAAAGGATTTAAACAGCTTTACATAATGCACAAGTTTGTACAGAATTGTTTATATAAAGGGCATTTATAAAATTATGTGCTTCACATTTTGTCCTACCATTTACTTGTAAAGCCTGGGACACACCAAGCCGACGGGCAGTTTTTGTGCGTCGACCAACTAGTTTTCGCAGTAAGTTTTCTCTGCCGATTCGACATGTTGAGAGAGAGAGAGAGAACTCTGATTGGCTCTTCAGCTTAATGAACGAGTCAGTGCACGAGAATAATCGCAAAACAGCGAGGAAAGGCGCTAGTCGGCTTTCATCAGCGCTAGTTCTTTGGCGTCGGTTTGGTGTGTCCCTACCTTAAGTGTCTTGGTGCTGTTTTATTTATTTATTTTTGTTTTAAGTGAAGAAAAATCTATTTAAATATTTTTTTTTTCCTACCGGAATTTAGGTGGTGTTTTATTGTTTGTGCCAATCAATATTATCTCAAATGAGTATAACTTGTACTGAATGTTATGGTTATTCTTTCAAAACTGTGTTTTAACTTCTATTCTGGTGCACTGCAGTGTCTTACCCCATAGACTTCTATTGTAAGTGCATTACTATACACATATTTACTTGTTTTTATATACAGTGACAAGTCATTTTCTGACTTGTTTTATTTTCTATGGTGACAGCAAAGGTACGTTTCATAGAGCTCAAGTTGTATTGACCTGAAATCTTCCTTTTAATCATTGCAGGCTATTTTTTTCGTCTCGGTAATAAGATGACCTGCTGATAATGAGCTGATTTGTGTCCCGTCTCTCCACAGATGCAATGCAAGTTGTTTGTGTTCGATAAGCCAGCTCAGTCGTGGGTGGAACGAGGCCGCGGTCTGCTCAGACTGAACGACATGGCGTCCACCGATGACGGCTCGTTACAGTCCAGATTAGGTAAAGCGCCGCCGAGTCGGTCACGTGTCTTCATTGGTCTTTATAGTGAAATCCCACTACAAACAAAAGTTCAGCTGGTTGAGGCGGCCGAATATGCATCAAATTCTGATTAGAGAATCAGGAGTGCAGAAGATATTCTTAATAACGAGGCATTTATTTACAATCTTGGATATGCATCTGTGATTGTGTATGGTCTACAGAAAGAAATAATTTGCAATAATATTCGTCTAATATGTACAGGGTTCCCACGGGTCCTTGAAATCCTTGAAAATTTGTCAATCTGAAAAAATAAAATAAAAATCAAGGCCCTGTAAAGTTTTTGAAAATAAGCATGCATAGATACAGGCCATTGAGAGTGCTTGAATACATTTTTTTGCAAGATGTTTTATGGAAAAAATTCCATATTATTCCCTCCGGTCCGCTAATGTGTTTTTTCGCCAACACCTCGTGGACTATGCACACTAGCTTGCTTTATTATGTTAGTTACATGCATTTACGCGTTACATCAAGTGTTTCCCGCGTGAGGAACTTGTTGCCATGATGTTCACGTGCACAAAACTACTACAATGGAACCTCAACGTTTGTTGTTGAACAATAAATGTGTCCCCACATTAAGTCCTTGAATTTGAGGGCATTGGACCTGGAAAGTCCTTGAAAGGTCCTTGAATCTGAAGTTAACCACGGTGTGGGAACCCTGCATGTATGTCTCATTGCACCAATTCCACTAAGAAAATCAGTAAACATAATACAATATACATATTCAACTTAAATGTCAGTATTAATCACAATGAAGTTAACGAAAATACAGTAGTACACCGAATACACTGCTGTAAACAAACACTCGCAGTGATGACTGTCTGGTGATGACTCATCAGATTAGTTAAGCAAATTACGGACGAAAGAAGCGGTAAAAACCCAAACAACATAGGAAATTACAGATCACATGCATGACACATATTATTAAGGTATAAATATATATATATATATGCACTTACATGTATTGCATGGATGGATTTACATAGAACATAACCAACGATTGACTTTTACCGGTGTGCATCGCTAATAACAAAACATGCCGGGAACAATAAACAAACATTAGTTCCTAGGACAGGCTTTCTGACCGTCTTCGTCTTTCTCCGTCTGTTGTGCAGTGATGCGTACGCAGGGCAGTCTGCGATTGATTCTCAACACGAAGCTTTGGCCTCAGATGCAGGTGGATAAAGCCAGTGAGAAAAGCGTTCGTATCACAGCCATGGACACGGAGGACCAGGGAGTCAAGGTCTTCCTCATATCGGTATGATGGACACCTCCATAACGCTTCACACAAGAAGGGGATTGGTATTTAGTTGTATTTGTCAGTGAATTAATGCAAAGGTAACATGAACAACTTAAATTGCTTACATTTTGGTATCAGGTTTTCTAGTCAATTTAATAAATTTTTCTTCATAAGATGTATTTATTTTAGTTAAATTGATTTTGTATTATTTAGAATTAAAATTAATGTTTATTTTACTTTTTTTTTTTTTATTAAACTGTTAATTACATTTAATTTATATATATATATATATATATATATATATATATGTATGTGTGTAAAGGAATTTCTTAATTTTATTTAATTATCTTATTTTAAATGAATGTATTTTAATAACAAATATTTTTAAGTTTTTTTTTTTTCAGATTGCGTGTCATGAATAAAGCCCATTATTTACAGGCCTTATAAGTCAATGAAATCAAGTGATGGACATTTGTAGGAGGATATATATAAGAGGACCTAAACTGTATAGGCTAGTTATTCTCAGCTTTAAGATATTGCATCTACTAGAAATTGTTTTGTGTGTGCACTGCAGTCTATAAAATAATTTTTCCATTAGTCATTCAGTCCTTATGCATTCATGAGTGACTGGGAAAGTCATGCAAATGTTGTTTTCGGGAACCCTGCATGAAGATTCACAGTTGATCTGTGATGCGTGTCCTCAGGCGAGCTCTAAAGATGCGGGTCAGCTGGCCGCCGCTCTACATCACCGGATCCTGGCCCTGCGGAGTCGCGTGGAGCCGGACACTGAGAGCACCCCCGCCCCGGCAGAACCAGAGATCCCACAGTCAAACGAAGACGACAGCGACGACGACGAACCCACTAACAACAGCAGCGGCACCAACTCCACCGGCACAGGGAACTCCACCAGCAGCGGTACGACTCGTTTATCTGCCTGTATTTCATCAGAACGTATGAAGCATAATGTTTCTGCAAAGCACGCTTTTTTCACAATGAGCACATATGCTCATGATTTAAAACATTTAGGAGTGCATAAAGAACTTTACAGGTGCAATACTTTATTTGAATACAGAAAGTACAGTAGGTTTTTAAATATTTTTGCTTCAAATTGCATTTCTTCTTTTTTTTTTTAAGTTCTGCATATTACGGGAATTTTAATTATAAACAAGCCTAAAATACATACTCTTATTTTTAAATGTCTTTACTTCTAACAAAGATTAATAAATATATTACACATTGTTAGCCAATGAATAAATTAATATTATCAAACAAGACTTTAGTTTGATTATTTTGGCAACGCTTTCCATTTAACATTATTTAACATTAACTAAAAATGAACAATACTTCTACAGTATTTATTGATCTTGTTAATTTCAACATTTGCTGACACTTTTAAAAGCAAAATTTGTATCTTATAATGGACTTGAGCTTACATGAACCAACAATGAAGTTATATTTTTATTAGCTTTAATTAGTGAAAGATGAATAAATATTCAATTAAATATTAATATTAAATTATAATGATTTTTTCCCCCATATCACCTTTCATATGCAGAGCAGAATAAGAATAAACCAGAATAAACCAATCACAACAGACTGAACCATCTGACCAATCAGATCAGAGTAGACCAATCACAGCAGACTGGACCATCTGACCAATCAGATCAGAGTAGACCAATCACAGCAGACTGGACCATCTGACCAATCAGAGCAGAGTAGACCAATCACAACAGACTGGACCATCTGACCAATCAGAGCAGAGTAGACCAATCACAGCAGACTGGACCATCTGACCAATCAGAGTAGACCAATCAGAGCAGAGTAGACCAATCACAGCAGACTGGACCATCTGACCAATCAGAGCAGAGTAGACCAATCACAGCAGACTGGACCATCTGACCAATCAGAGCAGAGTAGACCAATCACAGCAGACTGGACCATCTGACCAATCAGAGCAGAGTAGACCAATCAGAGCAGAGTAGACCAATCACAACAGACTGGACCATCTGACCAATCAGAGCAGAGTAGACCAATCACAACAGACTGGGCCATCTGACCAATCAGAGCAGAGTAGACCAATCACAGCAGACTGGACCATCTGACCAATCAGAGCAGGATTTAAGAAAGGAAGGGTTAAGAGAGACTGAATCCTTAATTGAACCTATACAAAACAAAATTAGGAACCTTTTTAAAAAAAAAAAAACTGCAATAGGGCTGCTTTAATATCCTAAATATTGAGTAATTAAAACCAGTGGTAAGGTAATTCTATATTTCTTGTTTTACTGTATATTTCGGAGTTCCTCTGTTAATGTTGTCTTGTTCTCTTTCAGGTAACTGTGAGAACAGCGAGACCCCAGCGGGCGAGAGTACATAGCATCATGAAGCTCTGCTCCAGCCACAGCCGCCCACCAGGGTTTCAGTGCAGGCATCTCTGCGGACAGCCCGGTCTGAGGACCCCTGGGACTCACCCAAACTTCTGTAGTTCATTTTCCCCTCCAACATTTATTGTAAATCTGGAGCTGTTTTTTATTTTATTTTCATCGTTTTGTTTGTTTTTAGTTATTTTTTTTCCTCTTGGACTGCAAATAAACAAATTAAAAAGACAACAAAAAAGGAAAAAAAAACAAAAAAATCGAGACTTTTCCATGTATGGCTTTGGACTTGGTCGCTCATCATATTGATGAGTGTGAGGGTGTTTCTCTCTCCGTTTAACACGGAATCGACAAGACTGCAGTTTCTACCGTGGGACCGTTTTTTACTCATTCGCTCTGTGTCTCTTTCTCTCTCTCTCTTTTCACTGGCGCTCGGCTTCAGACCATTTCATCGTGACCTCGCCGCATCATCACACTTATCGGCCAATCAGCTGGCCGGTAGCAGCAGTCACCTGACCTATATCCCCTGTGTTCGGTGTAGTTGTACCATTTTTCCCAGGTTGCGACTGATTTCTGCCAGTTTCACCAAGCATCTCCTGGATGTTCACTTTCTAGGACAAGAGGACACTTTTACTAGTCTGCTAAGATGGTAGTTAGATTTCTCATCGGTGTTAACCAATAAAGGACTTAACCAGCACACGGACTCGTGCTGTAGTGAAGCTGTTCCTAGAACTCGCCCCTGTAAAAGAGAAAAATATCTGCACACCAACATCTCTTGAAACATCTAGTTGAGTTGTGTAGCTTCGTTTAGGGGCCGATAATGTTTAATATTTCTTTTTTTAGTTGATCTGATGAGAATTTAACATTTAAAGCAGCATCTCTGTATTTTTTTTTTTTTTTTTTTTTCATATTCTGAGGGTTTGTATTGTTTTGGCCTTTTTTTTTTTCTTTTTTTTTTAAAAATATTGATTTACTATATTAACTTTTTATCCATTTTCATGTCATTTGGAGATGATATTTCTTCGTGTTGGAAGTTTGAGTGCATTTAGACAGAAAAAAGGACAAAAAAAAAAAACTTGTACCCTTGAATGTTCTGTAAATTTCTATGCGTATATTATCACTTACTAGCACACCATGTCTCCAAACTCCTTTACAAAATAAATAGTAATATCAAAGTAAAAAAAAAAAAAAGATGAAACATTTGAAATAAATTTTTGTCTTATGTCAAATCGTGGGCTTCACTTTCTCACAAGGAAGAATCATGTGATTTTCTTTATGAAGTTATGGTGATTTATAGCAGTTTTGATTTATGGGTGAATCTCAGGAACACATCCAGAGTTTAAAGAAAATATATTTTGCATAAAGGAAATATCATCACAATGCAACCACCTTAACGGTTTAAAAAGTAAGCTTTATTTACTTGTGTGTGAATGAAATATACTACCGTTCAAAAGTTTGGGGTGAGATTTTTTTTTTTTTTTTTTTCATCTAATATTCAAGTCTGCATTTATTTGATCAAAATATTAAAAACAATTGTAATGTGATATTTGAATGTTTTTAAAAATGTCATTTATTCCTGTGAATTTTCAGCATCATTACTCCAGTCTTCAGTGTCACATGATCCTTCAGAAATCAGTATAATATGATGATTTGCTGCTCAAGAAACATTTCTGATTATTATCAATGTTAAAAACAGTTGTGCTGCTTCATATTTTCGTTTGAAACCGTGATACATTTTTATTCAGCATTCTTTGATGTTGGAAAGAACAGCATTTTTTTTTTTAAATAGAATATTTTGTAACATTATAAATGTCTTTACTGTCACTTTTGATCAATTTAATGCATTCTTACTGAATAAAAGGAATTAATTTCTTTTTACAGACCCTAAACTTTTGAATGGTAGTGTATTTAGTTTGGTTAAAATTGCCAATTGCTAGTTGGTTGACAAATCTGTGTAGTGAGCATCACTTTTGTTCTACTTGCATCAATAATCAGACTTTTTTCCCTAAAATGAGTTGAGATGATGGCATTGAGGTGTCATGTTGTGAATGTTCAGCAGATGGCGTCACAAACTCAAACATTACTGCACAGAAACTGCATCAATTGTATGGATGCACAAGTTACAGCTGGTGCGATTTAACAACTGACTGAAAGGTGTTTGTCAGAAATCAATAAAGCTCTTCTGAAGCTGACGTCTTACAAGCCCAGATTTTCACTGGCTCTCACGCTGTTTACTTTCGTGTCCTGGGTCAAAGGTCAACCAGAATCAGATGGATCTGTGAGAGGGACTTATTCTACTGGGAACAAGCAATGTGTGAAACATTACGACAAGATGAAGCAGTCAAAAACCTTTAATTAGACATGATTTCTACAAGTAAATAGTTTACAATCCGCACTATTTCAGTGTCATTTCTAATGACAAATCGAATGCATTTGAATGGCGAGCGCGCAAACGTGAGCGATGATGATGACTACAGCTTCCATGCGTTCTTCATCATGGTGATGAAATACTCGTCGCTGTCAACAGAAGCGCTGACCCCACTGTAGTAGTTCACAAACTCCTCCAGCGTCACCTATCACAGGAAGAAAAAAAAGGTGTGTTCATGCCATGGTGTAATTTAGGCTTTTATTTAAATATGTGACCCTGGACCACAAAACTAGTCACATGGGTCAATTTTTTTTATGTCAAGATTTATACAGCCAAGGAAAGCTTATTTATTCAGCTTTCAGATGATGTATAGTTTTTTTAGTATAGGACAATATTTGGTTGAGATACAACTATTTAAAAAATCTGGGATCTGAGGGTGCAAACAAATAAAATCGAAACATTGAGAAAATTGCCTTTAAAGTTTATGTTGGCGATTCTGCTGCGTTCACTCACAAAAATAAAAGTTTTATATATTTACAGTAGGAAATTTACAAAATATTTTCATGGAACATGATCTTTATTAATATCTTAATGATTTTTGGCATAAAAGAAAAATCGATAATTTTGACCCATACAATGTATTGTTAAATATTTACACAAATATACCTTGCGACTTGTGACTGGTTTTGTGATCCAGGGTCACATATAAACTTTAATCAACACACATCAATAGTGATAAACTGAAGCTCGAGCATGTTTGCTTGACGTGCAAGAACCAATGAGGTTCATTCTCATGTTACGCATCACGTTTGAGCTTCAGCAAGAACCAATGAGGATCATTCTCGTTGTACGCATCACGTTTGAGCTTCAGCAAGAACCAATGAGGTTCATTCTCCTGTTACGCATCACTTTTGAGCTTCAGCAAGAACCAATGAGGTTCATTCTCATGTTACGCATCACGTTTGAGCTTCAGCAAGAACCAATGAGGATCATTCTCGTTGTACGCATCACTTTTGAGCTTCAGCAAGAACCAATGAGGTTCATTCTCCTGTTACGCATCACTTTTGAGCTTCAGCAAGAACCAATGAGGTTCATTCTCATGTTACGCATCACGTTTGAGCTTCAGCAAGAACCAATGAGGTTCATTCTCATGTTACGCATCACGTTTGAGCTTCAGCAAGAGGTTTGCATTTTAAACAGGTTTGGGTGAGCTTCTGTTTTTTGTTTGCTGATCAATATTTATATGGGAATAAAAGCCTAAATTAAATACTTTAATAATATAAAGCGATCAAGTTTCTTAATAATTTGTATATAAAATATATGAAAGAAATTGTGTTAATTTATAAAAGGTGTTATTTTCAGTTGTGTATAAAGGTTTTAAATTAATTTGTCTTTAGTAACCGTTTTGTTTTTGTCATATAGGCCTATTAAATTTAGTACCATAAGCAACGCTTATGAAAAAAAGGGGTAGGTACAGTAAGTTCATTTCCACCACATAAAAAAACATACTTTGGGAAATCATAATTGAAAGTTGAAATCATGACTTTAGTTAATTATGAGATAAAAAATGTTAACAAAATGTCATACAATTCTATATTTAAAAGTCATAATTATGAAAAAAAAAAAATCAAAATATGAAAAGTGACAAAGCCATGATTTTTAAAAAAAAATAATGACAAAAAAGCCTATTTTTTAGATTTAAAAAGATTTTAAAAGATATTTAAATTTAGATTTAAAAAGTCAGGTGAAATTTTGACAAACAATTAAATAATGACACACTGAGTCATAATTATGAGATCAAAAGTCAACACAGAAAGAGGCTTTATACGCATTTTTAATTTTCAGTGTTTCAGGTCTTCAGCAGTTTTGTGTTTGGTAACGGTTTTGTTTTTGCATCTTTTTGCATAGATTAAATTTAGTAGTGGACGTGATGCTTATGAAAAAAGCTTCAGCCTACACCTTTTCAGTTAATATGTATAATTATTATGGTATTGTTGTATATGAGGACTAAACTGAACACTCATGATGATGATAGTAATATCTAATCTCCAGACACTTATTAGACTGTAAATGCAGGAATAAATGTGAGGAACCTTTCCATCCTTGTCGTGTGGAGAGTCGAAGCTGTCGAGGAACGAGTGGAAGACTTGTTGTTCTGTCCACTCTCCGCTCTTGTGTTTGGGGTGATGTTTGCTGTTGTAAACACCCTGCAGATCTTCTACAGTCACAACACCGTCTCCTGTTTTATCAAGCTTCTGGAAAGCTTGAGCGATCACCTGCCTCCGTGCACTCGACATGGGCGGCTGAAGCAAACACACGGATTCAAGTGCTTATTTATAACTGTGAATGTCGGTATATTTCACTGTGGATTTGGTAAATCAGTTGAAATTTCGGTGCAGGATTTGCTAAAATACTTTTACTGTAAGATATGGACCCGGCAGTAAAGCCACAACATGCAAGTAACCTTGTTCGCTCTGATCTGTGATCAGTAATTTCTGATAATAATTCATGTACAGTCAGAGGTTCTTCATCTCAAAATCATTTATTGCAGTTTTTGAGTCAGTAAATCAAGCCAGTGACTTAATGGCCAACTTTACATTGTTTCTCTTACCAGCATGAAAATAATTGGTTGTTTGAATTGTGATTAAACGATCAAAGAACGCTCCCTTTATTATCACTAGAGCTGTCAATCACACGCTTTAACTTCATTATGATCACTGACGCTGTCTACACTGCACAATGGATCTTTTATTTACATTTCTGCATCCTGGAAACATGTCTGTAGTTTCTTACCCTTAGTTTCTCCAGAAACTCATCAAAGTTGAGGGTGCCGCTTCCATCCTTGTCCATCATGGCGAAGATCTGTTGTGCTTTGTCCTTCCCCACGGACACGCCGTAGTTCTCCAGCCCCTTCTGAAACTCCTGGAAGTCCAGACTTTTACTGCCATCATCGTCCATAATGCGGAACGTCCTGGAAACAATATTTATGATCGTAGCTTAAATGTTGGACATATTTGAATCCTCTACCTTTGTAAAAGCTGAATTAAATAGACTCTGTGTGTGTGTGAGTGTGTGAGTGAGTGATGGACTGATTAATCAGGAGTATCTAAAATTATTATTTGAAATATTGATTTATCACCTGACAAACATCATTGTATCATCTTATTAGGTGAGTTTTGTCCAAGTCATATAACTTAAAAATCCATCAAATATTATTATATTAAAAAAGTTGTCATAATTATGGAAAAAGTGTCGAAATTATGATGTACCAAGTAATAATTGTGTGATGAAGAGTTGAAAATGTGACTTTAAATTATGACTAAAAAGTAAAAATTATTAATTAAAACATCATAACTGACATAATAATAAAAATTACAACAACAAAAAAAACCTCAAAAATAAAGCATCTGGGTGCATTATGAGAGAGCAGGGTGAGTTTAGCCCATTTTTACAAGCAATGTCTTTAAAATGAGCACATGACAGTAATGTGTCCAACTAAAATATGACATATCATAATAATTTTTATTTCAGTTTTAGTTCTTTTAGTACATCAAACTAAATGAACACACACACACACACACACACACACACACACACACACACACACACACACTTCAGGTAACTGATCTCAATATTAATAATGCATCATCAACAACTTTCCCATTACCAGACCTGAATCTTAACCACTGCCCCACATCACCTCAATTTTTTTCTCTCTCTGTGGAATCATAAGATTTACAACATTTAAATGTTTGAAAGATATCCCCCTCACCTTCCGAGCCCCTTGATCCCTGCGGAGCCCCTGTTGAGGCACTGCTGGCGGAGCTCGCTCACTGCATCTGTGGACATTACTCTCTACAGTCTGTGCTCTCTGGAAGATTCAGGTTGGTCTGTGAAATCAAAATATTAAAAATATTACAATTATTATATAAAATTATTACAATGTTCATACAAATCACAGTTTGAGATTGGCTTTTATTACACTGTACACACTGAATGCATTTATTACACCAAAGGCTTTTTGAAGTGAATTGAGGTCAGGTGGTCCTCAAGACGTCACGTGGGATTACAAGGAAGTGTTTTTATGTTGGGCTAGCGATTTCTGTTGGCTTGGAAACATAAACTCAGAGAATGTAACCATGGCAAATGTAAACATAAACTGCCATAAAATAAACTGAACTAACGATTATCAACAGACGTTATATATTAAATCTTTCTCTAGACATTTTATGATGAGCAAAATCCTAATCCCAAAATAACCCAGTGCTACATCACCATCATTATTTATCAGTATACATTGTGAGGAAATATTAGACGATTAAACAAGTTAAAACTAAAAAGAACAGAATATGAAGCTGTAAAAATATTCATATTTTATTTAACCTCGTGCATAAGGTATTTCTACATTTTGTTTTGTAGAAATAAATAAAAAATGGTTTAACGTGAATATAATATAACGTGAATATAACGTTAAATTCAAATAAATATAAAGGAAATATTATACCTGTGTCTTGCGAGGGTCTCTGGAGGTGTGTGCCGTCTCAGATGTCTCTCAGGTGCACTTGTGCGTTTCTCCGCCCCTCCAAACTCAACTCTCCTTTTGAATGGCTTCTACGCGTGTCAATCATCACCTGCGTCCACCTGCGACACGCGTTCATATTTTAAACCTATCAATACCTGAGTTTTACCATGGTAACCATAGTTGCCTAAACACCAGAGTTAGGTAACTTCAACTTCAACATTGTTTCCGCCATTGTTGTAAAACAATATCAATTCATATGGAATCACATTCAAAGTGTTATAAATGTGCAGAATATTTATTTAATTGTTTATTGTAGTAACAGTAACTTATAACCGTTTTAGCGGAAACTACGGGTACCAAGAAGGCTCAATCACGTGACGTTGAATCGCCTGAACGTAGGCGATTAAATGCTTCTCTCAAAATCTCAAAATATGGTCTTTAAATCAGACACTTACTGATGAATTCATTCGTATTTACCACGGTATAAACTCCGACACTTAAGTACAGGTAAAGATAATTGTCTAAACAAACCCTATTTCATGTATGGACTAGTTTGTAGATTGAGGCAGTTTGTTGTTTTAGTCAGTGTATAGAAACCTGTCAAAACCAGAAAATGGGGAATCTCATTCAAACAAGCCTACCTTTCAGTTTCAACAACAAATCATTACTGTCATAAATCCACAAATTCTCAATGAAAATTTTCATTTGGTTCACATTAGTTGTTTTTAATTGTGTTATTTTGAAATATGATCCATTAGTGTTCTTGACAGGTTTCATTAGTCACCCAATGTGTTCATATGGTAAACAGCTGGAAGTGTTGGTGTTTTCTATTCTGATGCCCGTATTTACAGATTTTATTTACAGGAGAAGCAGTTGAAATGCTATTAAGTGTTTTCATCTGTTGTGGAAGTGGAAAGAAACAGACTTGTTTACTGTTTTTTACCCTAGAGGTTCATTGGATTCATGTGCACCAGTGATGATGTGGCCAGAACGACAGCCACATGAAGTGACCCAATCTGACAAATCACCCTACAATGGGGTAAGTGTTTACAGCCAATAGCAACAGTTGTATTTGTGGTCATGTTCAAACAGTGATTATCAAGCTGTCTGTTGATGTTTTCTCTGCACCAGTGGCGGTATTAACATTAAGTGACATGACATCTGATTCACAGAAGCCAATGGCACATGCCGTTATACTTAGTAACACATCCGTTGGCATGTGCCACTGACATTGTCGAGAAACACTGATGCTGCGTCTCAATTCACCTACTTATACTTATTATGCTGATTATGATCCATGTCGTACAGTGTGATTTTTATAGGGTTGCGGAAATCACACAGTCTGTAGCACGCATAATATTGAAGGTTTCATCATCAACTTTCTGATTCCAGGACGTCTAGTTGTCATTGATTTCTTGGTGGCCTCCATTGAATTTACAGCTTCTTGTATTTCTTATTTATTATTGATATAACTAACTGTACTCCAAGGGATATTCAGAGCTTTGAAAATATTCAGGTATCCGGTTTCCTTCTTTATGCTTTTTAATTAGTTGCTTGAAGTGATGTTTTTTTCTTAATGGTGCAAGTTCTGCCACAGCACTTGGACTGACTCATTGCAAAAAAAATGCTTTTCTTACTTAGTATTTTTGTCTTGTTTCCAGTACAAATATCAAACATTTCTTAAATCAAGAAGTAGAAAAATGCCATAAGATATTAAGTCTGGTTTTCTGGGTAAATAAATACAAATGAAGTGAGTTTTTGCTTAAAACAAGCTAAACTCTGCCAATGGGGTAAGTAAAATAATCTTGTTTCCGTTTGAATTAATATAATTTTTCTTACCCCGTTGCTTTTTTTTAAGCATCAACTCAATTTATTTTGATTAATTCCCCTGGAAAACAAGACATAATATCTTATGGCATTTTACTCATCTAGTAAATGGATCTTGATTTAAGAATTTTTGGATATTTGGACTGGAAACAAGACTAAAATACTAAGTAAGAAAAGCATTTTTTTGCAGCTTGAACTTCCATATTGAGGTGTTATTAGACTAGACTACACAAGTGATCTCAATTTAACTATTTATGTGACCTCAAAACCCAATTGGCTACACCAGTGATGATATAGGTGTTTCATATTAAAGGTGGTGAATGCTTATGAAATGAGTTATATTGGATTTTACATTCTGTTTATTTTAGGGCACTTTGTAGAATCTGTTTTCGCTTTGACGTTAATGAGTCATCTACTTATTTCTGTTATTGGTTTAATTTTTTTTTAAAAATGTAATCGTCCTTACATCACCACAATAGCTTAAACATCAAAGCTTCGTAAACAAGATCTTTCCCACCAGAATTGAATTCTTCTGTTTGTGCCCTGAAGTTGCGGCATTGTAAATATTCTGTCTACACATGTTGAATGAGCGTAAACAGGAAAGTGAATTTAGAAATTCAAGACAAATAAGCAACTTTGTTGTTGTAAGCTGGGTATGTTTATTCAGCCGACTTTAGAAATTCCATTTGGCACAAGTGTAAAATAATAAATAAGTTTCTGTCTCCCTCCTGAAATATCTAAATATAAATGTAAAGCATTTTGCAATAAATACGGTTTATCCACAATACAGATGCACTGCATCGACATTTCTGCTGTTGGTGTGAAAAATCCAACACTCCCAAATGCTGATCATGATTAGTTGACATGGGAAATGTAACAACACACACACACACACACACACACACATTTGCATTCCTGTAATACTGCGGCAGTACTTTCAACTCATTTTTACACACAAATACAGACATTGAAGTATTCCACTCAATATAAATGGACAGAAGTAGAGTCACTGAACCCCTTGTCCTATTTGCATTATCTTTTTTTCAGAGGAGGACAAAAACTTTGGATCTATTTCCGTACATGCTGGGTGACATTTTTTATGTGCATATTTTCCAAATAATTTTTTTATTTGCATAGACAACACTGATACTGCCTGGTCGAAGCAAGCGATCACGTTCTGTATCCAATTAGCGAGCTTAGACACAGTTTAATCGCTTACTAGGGTTCCATTGGCAAGGTGCCCTAAATTTCACAAAACTAATTAATGACACATTTTTTTGTCTACCATTGATATTTCCACAGGGCAGGATGTACTTATTGTTTAAAATGTATTCATTCCTTGTTTAATATGTATTCATTCCTTGCGCAATGTTTGACAGTGTGTGTCAAGATTCTAGACATCTCATTATCATTCAGAAGATTTGTTTTAATTTGCAATTCAAATACATTAATGAGAAAAAATTGTTCCACCTGAATTGATCTATGTAAAATGACTGCATGCTTCATTAGCTGTTACCTTGTTTTTACAGTAATTCCATTAGCTTTGAAGGAAAGACGTGTTTAGGGCTTGACGGATCCCGGCGTGACTCCAATCTCATTTGTAGTTTTGTCCTTAATTACTTCCGAGTTATTCAATTAGACCAGTCTTTTTCAGTGAGAAAGAAGAACAACACGGATAAAGAAGTCGTCTGAAGAAATATCAAGAAACGTTTTGAGGATTGTGCCTCATTTGACTCAGACCAAATTCAACTAGGCTATATCAGATTGTTCAGCACGCTTTGTATATAAACCAGATTTGTCGTTTGGTGTTTCTGACCAAGCTTGGAAAACGGTGTAATATATACAGGGATTTAATTGGAATGTAGCTTTAAGAAGACTGGATGCACTTTTACAATATGTTTCTGAAAGGACAAGGCTAAACTTAACGCTTAATCCTGTATGTCTGAACAGCTTAAACTGTCAGCTCCACCATCAGCCTTTTCAGCCGTTCATCTTCACACATGCAATTATCAGTTAACTGTGTTTATGACAGATTTCATACTCCCGTGATTAGTCCAGTACCTAGAATAACATAAAGAATGTTTTCTAATGAAAGGGTGAAACACGTATACTCTTAAAAATTAAGGTTCAAAGGGTTTTTCAGCCTGATGTTATAAAATAACCCTTTTATGTAACTTGTGTAGCTCTTTAGAAAAACATATATGGGTGAATCTCAATAAAAATTTGTCCAGGTCACATTTCACCCAAAAATCAAATATGATTTTTTTATAATAATATATATATGATCTATTATACTTATATTTAGGGGGGAAAAAATTGCAGAACAATTATGCACATTTTGCCTGCAAATTCTCATTACCGTAATTACCGTAAAATGACTGATTATTACTGACTGATTTTCATTATTCTTGTTACTGCAATATAGTATTTTTTTTATTTAAATCTGCATAAATTAAAGGTGGTACAAATCATGCACAATGTATAAATAGTTTAAATAATCATTCTTTTTTTTTCTTTTTTTTGCCTTACTGTAATGCGAATGAGTGCAATGAAAAAAAAAACTCTTCTTTGTTTTAAAAAGACATCACTTCATGTAAAAGATATTAGTCTTTCATTTGATTGAGTTTTAATGACCCAGACATGTTCCTGGCTGGTTTTGTGAAATTTAACATTATGTACTGGTGCTTTATAAGAAACCAATACGTTGGAATCAAGAATTTTATGTTATCTCCAAATAACCATTTAGCTACTGAAGAACCCTGTACAGCAGAAAATGGTTCTTAAAGGGACAGTTCACCTAAAATGTTTAATTCTGTAATTAATTACTCTCCCTCATGTCGTTCCAAACCTGTACGATTTTCTGTTCCTCCATTGACATTCTAAGCAATTACCACTTTGATGCTTCAAAAAGTTCATAAAGAGATCGCAAAACTAATCCATATGAGTTGAGCGGTTGAGTCCAAATTTTCTGAAGAGACTCGATCGCTTTACATGATGAAAAGATTTAATTTAGGCTGTTATTCACATATAATAACAGATCTCTCAGATTTCATCAAAAAGATCTTTAATTGTGTTCTGAAGATAGTCTTATGGGTTTGGAACGACATGAGGGAGAGTAATTAATTTTAATTAAATTTTTAGGTGAACTATCCCTTTAAGAGGACAGATCTTTGTTTAATGTAAAGTGCTACAAAGAATCATTGAAGAACCTTTTTTAAGAGTTAAATGTTCCATCTGTATAAATAAAGGTTACAATTACTTGTCCATAAATGTGTTCAAGGATAATAAATGTATACGTTTGCTGATGAAAAGGTGTAAATCTGGAATTACTTTCCAAAAGACAATGTATCTCGAGTCGATCATTGTCTAGAAGAATGTAAACATGACCATGTTCATGAACTTTTAAAGTCTTTGAGGGACGACACCTTTGGGAAAACATTTGAAGTTGTACTTTTTCCTACTGGCTTTTGGAATTGGGTGGCCTATTCCTATTTTAAATCTAAATATTTGGATATATATTGTCTCAAAGACGAGGGAAAGTGGGATATGATCAGACATGCTTTGGCAAGGCTTTAAGGTCAAATTTGAGGGCTTGATATATAATGTGCATATACGTTTCAAGTGACAATGTTGTTTTAGGTAATGTCTATCCTTGAAAACTTATGGTAGAGAAGCATTTTTCCACATGTATACCTCTGATTCATATTTCTGACTAATGTAATCCCAGGAAGTGGGTGCGGTAGAACAAGATTCATTGCATGTACATTCTTCTAAGAAAACAAACAAAAAAGAAACGAAGAAAGAAATGAGGTAGTTTTCACAGCTGTGTTGCACTTCATACTTCAGTATTCAGATTCGTAACAAAAGCGAGCAGCGTACAGTTGTCGCTGTAGCCCTCTACCATTTATATATATATCTTCGGATAAATACTATTTATATCTGTACTTGTTCTTCTGCAGAAGTTTCCAGTGGAAGGCAAAACGAGTCTCCCGCCAGCTTTCGGTCCCATTGATTAAACCAACGATCCACCTTTGGTTAAAGTCCAGTGCCCTGCACTAATCACAAGTGCCAGTATCCACTGAAAAGGCAGAAACAAAACTTTTCCCTGTGACAAACTTTCCACAGTTGGCTTTAGACAATTCAGGCCTTGTCTTTTGTGTTTTGCGTGTCACTTTTCTGTAGCTTTCATTCTTTCCATGGTGGCCTACCGGACCGCTCTCAACATCTTTTTTGTTTCTCGTTCTCGAATAGTTTTTGCGTGTCACACGGTAATGGTAAAATGGTATTTTCCATGGTATTCTATGGTAATGTATAGACACACTCCCTGAAGTTTCCACAGTTCCCTGAATGTCATACGCAACCGCACGCTCTCGCAGACACGTTCTGGATTGTGTAGAATCTGTCCTTGTTGTCAAAGAAAGACATTTTCTTCTCGAACTTCGTAGGCCGACAACAAGGAGTGTAGCGCGCCTTGTCTTTTTTTCCGTTTTCCCGTCCACGCCGGCCTTTTTCACTGGAGCCGTTATTTAACTGCATGTGCTCCATTACAAAGTCATAGTTGCGTCTCTCGTGGATGCACTTCCCACTGCAGTATCTGAAGCGCACGGTCTCGTCGCTTTCGTACCCGAGCCCAAGCTCGCTCACCGTGAGCTCGACCTCATGTAAAGAGCACGGTTTTGGGCCTTTCCGTGCTCGTTTGGTTCTCCGCCCCGTCTCGGTTCTCATTCTCCTTTCCTTTCGGTCCACCAGAGTCGCAATCACCTTCTTCAACTCGCCCTCGGTGAAGCTTTGGAAGAGGTACGAGACTAGAGGAGGAAAAACACCCAGAGGAGAATGTTAATGTGTGCTCTTCCATAATTCAAGAGACTTCATTGAGTTCTTAGGCCAGAAACATACTTTACATCAATGTATGCTTTCCAGATTTTTGCTAATGAGCCATTAAACATACTTAACGTGCGTTTGTGTTTCTGTGGCGGAAACAAACCTCAGTTCTCAAGGGGCGATTGAGTTACCTTTTGAATGTCTGTGTCATTAAACCAGAGCTAGGATAATTTACCATCAGTTCCCTCTGGAGTTTATTGTGTTTTTTTTTAGTATAGCAGTTTCGGATTTATGAGTAAAATAAGGTTCATTACTTTCACGTTTTTGTTCTACAACATAAATTATACACTATTAGGTTTCAAATGTGAATTTTGAAGCCACTCTTTGTCTGTTTTTTGCTAACGTCTGTTAAGTTGCCACAAAAAAGAGGTTCAATGGGGTTCTACAAAGAACTATAGGGTTCTCGACTCAAAATGATAGAACCATTTATGCCAGCAGGGTTCTATGTACGAAGAATGGGTTATTTCTAATTATTTCTAATAATAAAGTATGTTATTGAGCTGCTTAATCCATACAATTTAATTAAAACTAAATTAATTAACTAAATTCATGAAATGATGCCATGATGGGAATTCCTAAAAGGTTCTATATATGAAGTGCCTGATGGAACCCTTTAATGTTTTGTTTAGAATGTTTGCTTGTAAGTGATGTAAGAACTACAACAGTAAATGGATATGTAGCAATTTACAAACAACTTTGTTCACAAATACAGCAAATTAAAAATTCATGTTTGAGTCTGACTGTGTAATTTACAGTGTGTTGTTGTGGAACAAAATGTGAAAGTCACTTTTCGTTAGCCTCAGAATTTATTTTACTCAAATGAAAACACAGGAAAAAGTCTTGAGGGAACGCATTAAAATGCCAATTCTCTTCTGGGTTTTGCCTACAAATTCAACAGCTCTCTACAGTAGCTATACATATGCTAACAATAACTATCAAGATTCTCTTTAAATGGAGATTCTTGTTTCACCTGCAAGAAAAAGCTCTGTGTAGAAGTTTGCTAATTCACGCTATAGTGAATCTTGTGGCAACTTGTGTTTGGATAAAGTGTGTTTCAGACCTTAGTAATGTTTGCATTTAGTATCAACTTTGTCTTAGATGTTTTTACTAAAATTCCTTAGAGGTAAAAGTAGACACAAATGAAACAGTTGTTGAAATACTGTAAGAATATAGACCTTGTTGAGGACTGAAAGCATATTTAATTTGACACAAATGAAAACAAGGCTGAAGCTGTTGGGTTTAAACATGTAGTTCGTTCAATAGTTTGCAATAGGATCATCAGTAGGTCAGCTTGAAAGTGTGTTTCGAATCAGTTCTGCATTGCTGTTGATACATTATATATTATATTTTACATACATTTTTATTGCAAACTCAAACATTCTAGCTGGCTTACATAGAAGCAGTTAAAAATGACTGGAAAGCATAATTAAGAATGTGTTAAACTACAAACCAAACTGTAATGTTTCGCATCATATATCATTGTTTTCACAAAAAAAAAAAATTTGTTTCTGGCCAGAAACAAAATCCTTATTGTTGAGCCCTGGACTTAATATATAGGACTTTATATACCTTTTGTACTTTCTTTTTATTTTCATCTGTGTCTTATTACATTTTTATGGCATACCCTCACTGTGGTCTCTAGAACTATAAAATGTAAATGTAAATAGTTTTTAAATTTCAAATGTTCAACATGACTCTAAAGGAGACGTGTGAGATTATACTCAATTCTTATTTTCAGGAGACGCATCTGTTGAAGTACAGGCGGTAACTTCAGCTTCAGTTTTCCATTTAAACTCATTGCTGTGTTGGATAGGGCTGTGCAACTAATCACAATTGCAATAAAATTACATTTCGATAGAAGCTTGAGTAAAATCTAAATTGCTAAAAGCTGCCATATAAAGTAATTATTTAAACTCTTTAACGTTCTCATCTGTATGTAAAAGATGTTTGCCGATCAGAATACAGCTTACAGCATGCTAAAAAAAGGTACAGGTTGTAGCATAAGCTGTTAATTTGATTTTCTTCTGGTTCTTTTTGTTTAACAATATTTTGAAACTTTGCTAAAATTGCAATCAAAATCACAATCAGTGTCTTATTTTGTCCATATAACAATGCAGATTTTTTTCTCTACAGTATTTCTCTGTCTGTCTTCCAGGGCTCTTAAAACAATCATAATATTGGTTGTGTTACACCTAACAACTCAAAGGGCTTGACCTGGACATTTAGTCTCGGATTCACCAAATCTCTTTAATGATCAAGGTTGTGAAGTAGGATTACGTCCATCTTTAAGATGAGTTTAGGGAATTTTTTGCACTGATTTTCGATACGCCATTTTAGCAGTTCCTAACAATACACATTTTGTATGTCTCCCTAATTAAACACACCTGATTTTAACTCATTATTATGTCTTTAGAGACACCAAGACGTGTGTCAGATAAGAGAAAGATGCTAAATGTGTACCAGGTTGAGAAAAACTGTCCTATATAAGATAAGAATAGGTCTGCTTTTCTTTGCAGTCTTTACAAGTCAGTCCGCATATGTTTTAGAAAAATTGCTTTTGCGTGTAATTGCACATTGTTCATGCAGCCGTTTCAACATACGGTGTCTGAATGCACTAAAGAAAAGGGGAAAAAAATATTATTGACAATAATAAACTAAATTTAATTTAGGGTGTTTCGGCCAACAACTAGAAATGTTCCTTGAATTATCTTTATGAGATTAAATATTTGCCAGTTTCTACACTTTTGATTAGCATAATTTGTCAGCATGCACTGGTCAGTTTTGAGATTTTGAGCTTTTTTGCATATTTAGATTAGTGGAAAGAAAACTTTTAAGTGAATGTGATCTATTTGCAACATATATATATATATATATTTAAGTGATGTTTTCTCAAAATGAGTTTTCTCTCCTGCACTGATCCAGACATCTCCATTCAGCAGCTTTACAGTTTTATTCCTCTATATTCTGAAGGTTTTTTACAAAGGGTTTGGTTTATATATAGAATTAAAATCATAAAATATCATAAAAATGTTGATATTTTATTTTTGGCTGTTGACAGTATTTTCTGATTTATGGGTAAAAAGAGACATCCAAAATCCACTCTGTAAAAACATTTATATCAACAAAATAAAACAAGAATTGGGAATCTGGCTTTATTCAATGTTTAGATTTCTGTTCTGGAAATTAGTTTATATTTAACAGATCATGGATTTGCATGTCTAAACAACATTTAAGGAACCTAGTCCTTTTAATCTTTAATATTTGGCCACTTCTTTGTTATAGAAATGCTACAGCCACTGTAATTTCTTGAACAAGACCATGTGGACATCAAAACATACAAACTGAGAGCAATTTTTAAAAACTTGCAATTACCAATATTTGCATATTTAGATTAATGCTGATGTATTCTCCTGTGTTGGCTTAGATTTATAAATGATTAACATTACAAATCTGGTGAAATGGCACACGCTGCGTAACCATATGAACGTTCATAAGCAAGCAACGCAAACAAATGCAGAGATAGGCTGCGTCCGAAATCGCGTACTATGTGAGTAGGTACTACATTTAAATAAGATAATAAGGTCGTACTTCGCGACTGTTAAAAAAGTACGTTCTATATAGTATGAATACGGGTAGTATGAATGAGTCCGGACGTACTACATGCGCCATGTTGTTGTCGTGTGACATACGCTGTCATAACAGTGCGAAAATTTAAAGAGCCCATTCCACTGACTGCACCAACTTCACACTGTTTTTAGTTCTGCTTTCTGTTTTCATCTGCGTTCTTACGTCGCCCGAGCCGACAATCAAGAGGAGGCGTCGGTCAGCTGCTCGCAGATCACGCCTTTTGTGGAGTTTCTCAAATAACATTTATTTACCTAATAAATTTGACCTCATAAAACACACACACAACCCCTATGAACAATGACAGATGTTGATTTTTGGCAAGGAAAAAGCCATTTATTTGCTTGTGATATTACTAAACATGAATGAATCAATAGAGATATGCATGTGTGTCTGTGTTTATCTCTACAGCCCATAGCTAACGTTACAGCCGCGTCTCCGCCATTTTCAAATATAACGACAACAACTCCTCTCCCGTGGCATCATGGGATAGTAAAGTGTCCATCATATGCGCACTTCACAATCTCGCCGGAAGTAGTAGGTCATCCGGGTACTTTGCGCCTACTGTTTTTCGAATTCTATGATTTCGGACATACTACTCTGCTCGCGTACTGTTTTTCGCACACTATATAGTAGGGAAGTATTCGATTTCGGACGCAGCCATGGAGTTTGTTAGCCGAGCTGCTGAGATGCACTCCACTAGGGCTGGGACAATAAATCGATTCATCAAGATTCGTTAATCGATTCCAATATTTTCCGAATGCATCGGCATTCTCTCTCGAATCGATTCTGAGCTTAGTTTTTAACAGCAGATGGTGTTCTAGGCTAGTTTTAAAATGCTCACGAAGAAGAGCATTCTGCTGAGTCTGAGAATGTAGGTAGGCCTACTTGCACCGAATGCTTTTATGATGCGAGATTAATGTAAACAGCCCACTGCAAACACCCTTACGTTACGCTTCAACCTTTTCGAACTTTATGATTTATTATTTCATAGAAGATTCAAGACTTTATTCAATACCATATGCACATTATTAGAAACCCAAACTAAACAGCACATGCGGAGACTAAGTTCATGTGGAGCAGAATTTACTGTGAACAGAGCCGCCTGTAACCTGCACGCATGTAAATAATTAAAACGTCACGCTTCACCCTGAAACCCACAGGGCATATATTAATTTAACTGAATCCCAGCCTTTGTGATTTAACAATAGCACTATGCTATATTATGATTTTTTTATATGTTTTATATTTTTAAAGGTAGGGTAGGTAGTTTTTGTCTAAAAAACTTTTTTTCCAAATTTGTTTAAACTGTCTTTATATACCAATACATAATTAAAATGTAAGTACTCTGAAAAAGAGAGTATAAAAATCGAGTGTCTGTAGTCCTCTCAGGGCTGCAATAAACACAGCTACTTATTCCATTAACTCCTCCCCCTCCCATCTGGGCTCCTTCCTAAGCCACGCCCCCAAAACACATGAACAGTGCATGTAGTGACATCATGTCAGAATCACATGTAATAAAATACCTAACTTTATCATTATGAATATAAACAACTAACATGGCTGTTAGTACTCACTATCAAGCCAGCATATCGATACTGGTGAAGTTTAAAATATATTGGAGTTTGATTCGGTAACAAGCTAGTAACATAATGCAAAGCTAAAAACAGGGTGCATTGATACATGTTTTCCCGTTACCATCAGTTACACTGTGATGAAGGGGAATTTCGCGTAAGATTCATAACATATACAGTATTTTGCATGTAAGAGCTTCCGCGATGAAAGCACTGTTGGCTCTGCTGAAGACTACACTACACAATGGAGACAAGTACCACATCGTCGGCTCAAGGAGGAGTCCGGGTCGAATACTGTCTTCCTTTTTTTTTTGCCTTGTTTGCCTTCGCTGACTGTATATGCAGGTACTGCTCAATTCTCTGCCATAATTGTGCCTCTTCCTAGCTTCCGTACCTCTTCCCCTCCTCGAGTCAAATGCGTGTGGGCGTCTCCTGTAGCAGCGGGGGTGGTTGCCATGGCAGCGAGGGAGAGTGACAGTCGCCCAGCCAATCATTTCATTCGTTGCGAATGGAAATAAGTAGCTGTGTTTATTGCAGCCCTGAGAGGACTACAGACACTCGATTTTTATACTCTCTTTTTCAGAGAACTTACATTTTAATTATGTATTGGTATATAAAGACAGTTTAAACAAATTTGGAGAAAAAGTTTTTTAGACAAAAACTGCCTACCCTACCTTTAATGTATCATCGGTTAATCAACATCGTCGGTTAATCAACATGGAAAATAACAATCGAGGATTTTTTATAATCGAGTACTCGAATTTAATCAAGGAATTGTGACAGCCCTAATGCTAATATTCTAGTTAACATTTTTACCCTATTCACCTGCGCTCTTGCCTTAAATATCACGTGAGCTGACAGACTGTGTGTGGTAACTGTGAACTGATGATATACGAGGATTTGTGTGACTGAGCTGAAGAGGTGTGTAGTATAAACACAACGGCGACTGAAGAATGACTTTAATCCTTCCCATCATGTCTACGCCAACGGCCCCTAATCCACACTAGCGCTGTCGCTATATAAGGAAAACCCCAAAAAGTTTCTCTTACATTCGGAGAGAAAGGAGCCCATGTCCTCCGTGGCTCTGACCGCTCGTCGTGGCGCTGGCTTCCTCGCTGAGGCTGATGATAGTGAAGATGAGGATGATGATGGTGGGGATTCAAGTGCTGAGGCTGGTGGATGTGAGGAAGGGCCTGAAGAAATCTCTAAGGCCTTTGGGTAGGAGGGCCCGACAGGTAACGTGGTTCTCATAAGCAGGAGGAAAAACGAGGCACCAAACAGGATGAAGGCGATGACCTCTTTCCATACCCTCATCTTAGAGCAGCGTGGAGCATTGAAACTCTGAAACACAGATGTTCAAACAGGCTCATTAGGCAACTCATCTCATCTTATGAGATCTTTTTATAGGTTTTATTAATGTCTTGGATTTTATATATACAGTAATCAACATTTGAATTTGATCAGAACCTTTCATTAAAGTTAAACATGAATTTTGAACAATACCCATTCTTGTGTAAGGACAACTCTTTGATGAACTTTTTTATTTATTTTGATATTCTGTTTTTGTCTATAATAACCATGGCTCAGACTGGCTTTTTATCCGCCTTTGAAATATGTGGCTTTCTTAACATTTATTGAAAGCTTTCAATGAACTGTAAAAGTGTTTCTGAGCATAGTGTACAAAAAAATGCATGGTATAAAGGAATAGTTCGCTCAAATTACAGAGTTTGTCATCTTGTCATTTTGTCTCATAATGTCGAAGCCTTTTGCATCAAAAGTGGATGGTGATTTATACTTCTAAAAACACTGTAAGAGTAGTTTGTATGACTTTTGTGCTATATATGTCTCTAAATTCACACTGATATTTAACTATGGCAGAAAGCATATGTATAGATTGGTATTGGATATTTAATAGTGCATGCTCATTTTCCTTGTTTTTTTATTTAGATTACCTTTGCTGTCATCTTTAAAATGACTACATTTAATAAGTGCTAAATGTTATCTTTAGCAAATCTTAAAATAAATATGTAGTGATTTCTAAATTTGCTTGTACCATTTAAAAAAATATTTGATTAGATTTTTTTAGTGTTTTATTTTTTCATTTAGACAAAACAGTATAGAATTATATATATTTATATATATATATATATATGGAATATTTATCAGTATATTTAGGTCATTATTAACTTCCTTCCATTATTATCTTCCACTTCTCAGTATTTCTGAAATCTATTTTGCTTTGTTTTGTTCGGGTTGCATCACTATCAGTCATGTGACCTAACAAAGGGCGTTTGGCATCAAACTTAGGACTACTATCCATCTGAAGGACTATTTTTATCCTGCTTTTTATTTTTATTTTCAGAACATGGCAATATAAATAACACTCTTGTGTGTTACAGAAAAAAAAGGGTTAGAATGACAGCTAATGATAACACAATTTTTTGGGTGAACTATTCCTTTTAGGGACTTAACCTTTTGTATATTGTACTTTCTTTGGCTTCAATCGCATACTTGGCATAGAGTGTTTTTAATAACCCTTAATTATACTATAATAATACAATCTAAAGAATTACTGTCTGTTTTGAATGGTTTGAGATCATCGTATTTGTGCGGTGTATGAATAGAGGTTCTCTCTTTCAAGTCATGATCTTTTCTATGCATTGTGTCCTTTTCCACATTGACTCGTCATCTTTATGAAGGCGTGTGCTTGAGAACATCCACCTGGGTTGGACCCGGCATCATTGTACACAAGCAAGTCCAAACAATTAGTCTTACGTTTCCTGAGGGGGAACCTTTGTTTGTCGAGATGATCCATTCATGGCAGATTTGTGATGGTAAACAGACCTTCAGTTGTTGTTGAAAGTAGACCAGGTGAGATGAATCTAGTTTTTATGCATTGCATTTTTTTTATTATTTTTTTTTATTAGGTGATGATAACGTTACGATGAAGTGCTTTCTTCAAAGTTTTGCATGCGGGCCTACTGATATAGAACATCTCCACCAGATATATCTGTTGGGTTTTGATTGTTTAGCTGTACTGGAGCAATTATATATCTATGCCTGCATGCATGCATGTGTGCACATACTGTTCTCTTACTCTCTCAAAAGACTGCATTCCTTTCCTGCTGGGAATCTCTTTCAAACACTGTTGTTTTTGCAGTTGAACAAACTGATTGAAAAGTCTTATTTTTTTCCCCCCTTTGTTATTACTAGTTTCTCCAGAGTAGAAGGAAGCGGGAAAACTCTTCCCCAGATCAGGAAATGGCAGATGAGTAACATTTAAGGACAAATCCAGACAGTATATGCGTGAAGTGTTTTGCCAGATTGACAGTATGGTGGTCTTATTGGGTTAATGGGGGTTTGGCTGCTAAGTCTCCAGTTAATGTGTGTGTCTGAGGTATAGAAATGTCGTGATTGTTTTTTTTTTTTGTGTGTGTTTTTTTTATTGAGCACAAATATTTTTATTAGTTATTCTCACTTCTTCAGAGTGATTCATGTCTGACTCATATTTACACTAAATTCAAAAGAAGGAAATAGGTATAATCCTAATTATGCTGCGCAAGATGAAGCTATGACCAAATTAATTATCTAATATGAATATAAACTATCTTATTTTTAAGAAATTTTTTGCATTGACTTTTTTTATTCCCCGTCCCCCAAATTTTTTATAATTCTACAAAGACATTCTCATTATTGTGATGCAGAATGGAGTGGTATTTTTGTTAAAGTCTTTAGTTTATATATTAAATATTTTTTGAAAATGTAATGAGAATCATCATTAAAAATAGAAATGAAAATGAAATAATGAGAATTTGGTATAATAACTAAAAAAAATTGTTACAAGGCAAAAAAAAAATCATATAAATAGTTCTTTGTCAATTTTGATTAAATGGATAGCGCATCATTATCCAGTTTATTTTTTAAGTACATAGACTTTGTTTCTTTTTTTTAATATATATATATATATATATATATTCAATTTGTATTGATGTTACATGGTACACATATACATCTGGTATTACAATGCATACATTTTGTCCATTCTCCTCATCTTTTTCCCCCGGAACAGACTTTGTGTTTCATGTCTGTGTGTAGCCAAAAAACCTGTCTAAACAAGTAAACGCAAGATATTATCATCTTTTATAGGGAAATGAATGCCTTTTTTAATAAATCAGTTTCTTTTCTGGAAAGCATGCTGTGATTTAAAAAAAAAAATTTTTTTTGATGTGTTGTGGTGTCTTTATCTCGTCCACTGTGTGTTTTGGAAATGGCATTATCACTCTTTCTTCGCTTTACCAAATGTAGATCTGGCAAGTCTGAACGCTTATAACTTCCAACAAATGATAAAAAATAGATCATTATTTAAGTGAATGTCATGCAAACATGTCTAGCTAGTTTCTGCCCAAACTCTCATGAAACCAATGTTACTAGAAAAAAATCCTCAGAATAGGCTTCATTTACTTCAAGTAAAGTGTAAATTGTTTTTCTTCTCGATTTTGGGGAGAAATATGACCTTCTTGATGGGTTTCATGAGATTTGTGTATTTTGAAATCCATAATCCAGGCAGCAAAATGTGTCAAGATATACAAAAGAACACTGATGAACCAATAAACTTTCTCTAGATTCACACGGCATGTGCTTTTCTCACTAATGGTTATTCGCCTTTCTGCTTTAATCGTGCTTTAGTTTCAGTACAAATAATCAAACCACAGTTTGAGTTTTCAGAGATGGATGTTTGATTAATTGGCCCGTTGAGGTGAATTGTTACCATCAGTGGTGTTCTGCTAATTAACTTTATTTACACAGACCGTTATGAACGCAATAGACAATTACATTTGAGACATACTACATGCTGATTATTGAGTCTGACATTAACTGCAGTGTGTTTGATGAATTATGTTATGATGTAATTGTTGTGTATTAAGTGTTACCTCATCATCTATTTTAAGCGGCTGTGATCTGATTGATTGAGTAAAACATTAGTGATGTAATGTTACGCTCTTCAAAAATTGGGCTTTAGTAGTTGCATATTCAACAAGTTTTTTAGTTGTTTTATATGCATATACTTTTATGATTAAACCATCAGCAAACCAACATGTACACTTTTTTTTATTTTTTTTTCACTAAAATAAATTTTGTTGCTCAAGCTGCAATGTTTACACTGTAAAATTATTGTTGGTTAAACTTAAAGTAAGTTACCTGGTTGCATTAATTTTGTATTCATTGCAATATAGGCTAAGTTTTTTTTTAGTTAATACAATGAAGGAGATACCGTATTTAATACATAGAAACTCAAAACATTGTTATCTGAACCACATGAATTAACTAAGTTGATTTGACGAAAGATAAAAAGATGTGATAAATCATGATTTTTTTTTTTTTTTACAGTGTACAGCTGTATACATTTTACACATGCTCCTTTAGCATGTACTTTCATCCAAAACAAACACAATTTATTATAAAGGATAACAATATCACAATACTGAGTGAATCAGAATAGTAAAGATATTCTGGTTAAGCATTGAATAACACATTGTTTATACATGCTTTTCTAAAGAACCGATTACATTAAAATTGTAGAGTTTTGTAGCATGTATTCCTCCTGTATTAGTTTTGACACCATTCACTCTTTTTATTCTTTCGTTTCCCTGAAAAACAGACCAAATATTATGATGACTCATCCTGCACTACACTGAGAATTTTTTTGTGTATAATCTATTCATAGATTTCTAGTAAATTTCACAAATAAATATTACAAAGAAATGGCAAGTAACACATTGAATTAAATGTGGAATTTTGAATTTAAAAGACTGAAATACAGGGACTAAAATTAACACTCGCCAAGCGTCAAATGAGAGTAAAAATCAGCGTTGGCGAATAAATGAAACATGTCAATCACCATTTGGCCATTTTTAGGAATCAACAATCAATGCAATGTTGAGAGAACATGAACGTGAACAAACGTAAGCGACACTCGGGACAGTCTACGGGTCAGTGCTGCATCATCACGAAAGTTTGAGACCATTTAAATATACAAGCACAAGAAGACGCGAATGGGAACTCAATTTGTTACTCTCGTGATGTGGGACGTTTTCTGTGAGCAAACATCCGAAGCGCACACAGAAAGCTGTGTCTCAGTACACTGTAAAAAAAAAAAGTTGAGAAAACTTAAAAGTTTAAGGCAACCAGCTGCAGGACATTGAGTTTTCTCAACTTAGGGTCATGAGTTGTACAAACTTTTTCATGTTAAAAAGTTGAATAAACTTTAAAAACAGAATTTGTCAAACAAAATGTAAGTTGGATTTTTTACAGTGTAAGCGAATACTGAATTCAGCTCTTTCACATCTTCTTGCGCTTGAACAGACAATTAACAAAAAATTGTAAAATAAAATGCAGAGTATCTTCATAAACACATGAACGTAAATGGTCGAGAAAGACAATGCATGTGTATCATTATATTGGATCCGTGCATTATGTCTTAAAGCAACAGTAAAGAAGATTTTTTTTACCTTAAAATAATGTTTCCAAAATCATTTCAGTGGTTCATCAAGTCGTAACAGGGTGAAAGGCACTTCTGGATGTGCTTTGCGGTGCTATATCTGCTATAACCACACTATGTAAGTTTGCCAGATCAGGTCGAGTTTCTGTAGTTCGAATGAGACATAAGAAAACTACAAATATGACTTACAATTGGACATTGTTCACTCTAAAGCCGGTGCTGGATAAACAGCTAGCATGCGTGCGACAGTAGGCTGCGCTAAGCTAAATTATTTACGACAGCGGTAATGAACAATTCCACTTCCAACCAGTAGGGGGAGCGCGGAGCAAAAGTGCTTTAGTGTTGTTGTAAAGTGAAAGCAGCCGAATATTTCCGAATATTTCAGTCATCAAAAGAAATCACTCACTGCTCTAGACTGAATAACTTTATTAAGGGTTAATCTATATTTATACAGTGAAGACTATGCAGAGTTATTTTACATTGATTACTTTATTTAATTACTATACCTGAAAAACCTGAAAAGCACTGTTTATTTAATTTGCATCTACTGTATGTATTTGTGCTATTGCATGTAATTTGATTATTTGTTCTTATTATTTTAATTAACTTTAATAATGTTTTAATTAGGCTAGAAGTTTTAGCTGTGGAATCAAAATTGGAATAGAAAATTGAACATTTTCAAGAGTGTGTACAATTTAGTTATAATTACCTTCATGGCCGGGAAAAAAATATTATTATGTATATATATATATATATAAACATTTTTAGGCCCTGCTGAAATAGTAGGATCTTGTAAAACATACTCCAATTCTTTTATTTACAAAAAATTTTTTTTACAGTGTAGGCTACACATATTTTTGTCCAGATGCCGCATATGACTAGCATGTAGTAAATCATGTTTGATGGCTGTGATGTCTATATTGCTCTTCAATGGGGAATGCATTAACCAGCTCGTCAGAAGGGGCTGTAGGGTCTTCATGAGAAAGCAAAACAAACATTTTCCCTGGAAAGAGAGTGCATGTCTGTTTCTTTTCATCCGTCACAACATTGGTCACCTCACATCTTATCTCATCTTATCTCTACTTGGCAAAGACAAGTTGTTTAACAGGAAATCACATGTTGACATGTCAGTTCACAGTTTCTAAGAAGCGTGTGTCTGTAATCTGATGAATTGACTTTGCAGTAGACTGATATGATCAGATTGATAAAAGTATGACAGGATGCAATATTCTCTAGAATAAACAAATGTTAGTGTTTTGGAGATCACAGCTGATAATGATGATCCTGTCAGCCTCATGCTGTTTCTACATAAAGGCTTCTGTGGTGTGTATAATGAAATGTATGAAACTGATAGAAATGTAAACGTGAGAGCTACAAAAGAACTGCACATTGTATTGTGTGTCTATATACAAAAGTCTGGTGTCTGTAAAAAAAAAAATTTGAATATTGAATTTTTTATTTTGTTCTTGGAACTCTGATACTTTTTCATACAGGATTTTTGGATTATAATAGAAATCTCTAAAGAACAGCATTTATTTGAAATATAAATTGTTTAATGTCTTTACTGTCACTTGATCAATTTAATGCATCTTTGCTGAATAAAAGTATTCATTTCATAAATTAAAAAAAATCATACTGACTGACCCCAAACTTTCAAATGGTAATATAACTTATGTTTGTCAGACAACTTAATTCATTAATATAGAATTAAACTCATGTACGTTATAGGTGTGTGATATCTGCTATTTCACAGTGACTTTGGCTCATTCAACTTTTGTCCATTTGTTAGTTGAAGTGTTTTTATAATGTGAACCTATTTTGCACTATTTATTTTAGATAATTTGTGAATAATTTGATCTTTTGGTTTGTGTCCATCAAGTTCCCAATTGAAATTGGTAATTCACTGTATTACACAAACATTGCCACATGGTTATTTAATACATAAACCATTTTGTGTACTATTTAGTAGTGCCAAAACCACAAATGTTGTGATTTATACGGTTACCATGATATGTTATTATTCATACGTGATACGCGAGGTTTTGCACATTCAGTACCGCCCACCCATAAAGTCACATTTTCTGTTGTCAACTTCAACACGCCCAGCTGTAATTTATATGACTGTGTGAGTCTACTGGCAATTGCAAATGATTTGAAACCATAAAGTGTGACAAACTACCTGTTTCCTGAGCAAGTCTCTATCAGCTCTGGAAAGGATCTCACTTCCCCACTGTTTGAATTGAAGTTAGAAACTTTCCACTGATGGAGAAAAGTCAGGAAACCTTAGTTTGTCACTCTGTATTTTCTGCTAATGTGCCAGTAATTTCCAGTAAATGTACTGCTGAAACTTGAATTCTTGAAAACCTTTGAATTTCCATGACTTTTCCACATTAAAAAAACAAAAGAAAAAACAACTTCCAGTTGTATGTGATTTTCTGGAATCATTTTTGAAAATCTTTCCATAGAGATTTCACTCACAGAGAGGAACTTTTAGTCAGAAACTTAGTTAAATGCTGATCATAACTAGACTCAAGTAGTGTAAAAACACTCTTTTTAATTTTACAGCAATCAAATCTTTCTCATTGTCTGTCCTGTCAAATAATCATAGCGCTATAAAACACATCAGCTTTGTGTCAGAGCCATCAACCACACGGTGAAAGGTGAAGCCACTTAATACGTAATAAATTCTGATGAAGCGTGACACCTACTTTACGCTCTTCATTGAAAAGAACAGGCGCGTAAGGCTTTGGTGAGTTCAGCTGTTTGGGTGACGGCCTGGCACCGGTCGGGTCCACCATGGGGCAGAAGGGGGGCAGGAACACACTCCAAAGATCAGGCTGGGATTAGCACTAATGCGGCCCGCTTTATCTAGCATCACGTGGGCTAACACCTGGGATTGGCTCGCGGGGTGTGGAAGCAGCCGGCCAGGCTAATCTCACTGTCGCCTCATCCGTTGGACACACACACACACACATATACATACATACATACATGTATATACACACACACACACACACACACACACATATACATACATACAGACATACATACATATATAGACACACACACATACACACACACACACACACACACATGTTGGTGCGACAGCATTATGAGGACTCTCCATAGGCGTAATGGTTTTTATACTGTACAAACTATATATTCTATCCCCTTACACTGCCCCTGTCCCTAAACCTACCCATCACAGGAGACATTCTGCATTTTAAATTTTTTAATAAAACCTTGTTTTGTATGTTTTTTAAGCCATTTGATTTATGAGGACTTTTGACATGTCCTCATAAACCACCCATAAGTTGTAATACCAGTGTAATACACATGTCATTATAAAAATGTGTGTCCTCATAAATCACATAAACAACGCACACACACACACACACACACACACACATACACACGCACGCACACACACAGTCTGGTTCACTATCTTTGTGGGGACTCGCCATAGACATAATGGTTTTTATACTGTACAAACTGTATATTCTCTCCCCTTACACTAACCCGACCCCTAAACCTACCCATCACACAATACTTTCTGCATTTTTACATAAAATAAAAAATTAAAAAATCATTGTGTATTATTTTTTTAAGCTTGTTTCCTCACTGTGACACGAGTCCTCATGAGTCTGTGTGCATTCAGGTTGAAGTCCCCACCGGGATAGATAAACATGCACACACACACACACACACACACACACACACACACACACACACACACACACATTCTTGCCAAGTTCAGATATACTGAAAAAGCACTTGTCTTTATGCCACTGTCAGGGCCGTTTGAAGGAATTTGGGGGCCCCAAGCAAACGAGCCCCCCCCCCCGCATAAAAAACTGTGCATTAAAATTTTTTTTTACAGTGACATAAGCTATGAAAAAATCATGTTCCTCTGCCTTTTTCAGGTTAAATAATGTTCATAGATGGGTAAGGTTACAAATTATTTATTAAGTAAAAAGACTGGTTGCTAACGGTTAAATGACAATTAACTAAATATTAAATAACTAACAATTTACCATCTATTAATGATGTTTATTATAAAGTGTTACCGAAAACTTAAAGATATGTTAGCATTTCGATATTTTGATATTAGAAGGGAAGGGATGCTGCTTTCACTATCAATGCCTAAAAACATCCCAAGCTAATGTTTGATGCACAGAATTTATTGTGTGGTTTTCCTAACCCCCATTGGTAAATAGATTATCACGGTGGAAAAGTTAGTATAGCATGCTATGCCACTTTCATCAAAACCTATTACAAAGCTATAGCAATGTCATGTCATTAAATAAGATAAACGGATCTGCGTCTTCCTTAAACCGTTAAAAAACATATTACAGTATGTAACGTTAACCATATTCCGTCCGTTCGAAAAAAAAAATGCACTAACTGTTCGTTACAAGCAGCATTTGCCGCCAGGAAGGTAGCTAACATAAACATATTTTTGCTAGCCTAATGTTACCTGCTGCAAAATTACACCATTTGTACAAGACAAGTAGAACTATTTTTATGCAGTGTAAGTTATCACTTTACCACTATCTGGTATTTTTCTTATCCTCCTCTTCCTTTCTCTTCTTTCTTTTCTGGCTTCCTGAAGCATAATTCCGCTTCATGATGACTGCCGAGGAGGTTTGTATTTGCCGGCAGCAGAGATCGCGTGGTTGGCTGGCTGCTGTCAGCGACTACTGAGGGGGCCCCCTTGAGGGGGATTCCGATAACAGTGTCATTGCACTTTACTGCATTGACTATCAAAGGGGCGCTCACAGTTTGTCGTTGCATTTTATTCTTAAACAGTCGTTGTCTTGGGGCCCTAGTCCAGCTCGGGGCCCCAAGCAATTGCTTGGTTTGCCTGTCCTGTTCCGACGGGCCTGGCCACTGTTTAACTTAAATGTGTGTTAATTTGTTACTTTATTATTGTTTTGAATTTTAGAATGTTTGTTGGTTGTTGTATTTCTTAGGTCTGCACTAATATATATATATATTAGGGCTGGGTAATAAATATCGATTTCTCAATATTAATCGATTCTCATTTTTACGAACCGATATCGATTCTTAAATCTCAAGAATCGATTAGTCATCCTGTTTCATTTGAATGAATGGAACATTGTAGCGCGCATCCAAAACATCGCAATAATCTTTGTCCTTTGTCACTATTGATATGAAACAGTCTAAATGTTCAAATTACGTCCATTTTCTTTAGAAATTCAAAAACATAAATACCGTTTTGGCGCTGTGGCGTGAGATCACTCTCGCGCAGCTCAAGAGAAGCAGCAGCGCGGGGCGCTTTGATCTCTTCCGCCTTAATAATACCAGTTACAGCGCGAAATAAACATGAATGAGCATCTGAAAGTGTGTTAAAAGAGAGTAGGCTACAACTTATCGAAATCCGTATCATGTCACATCATTGATTCGCTCAGTGTTTCAACCGTGGAAAGACGTCAATTAAACAGCTTGTAATCAATGTCATGTATCGTCATATTTACCTCTGAAAAACAACATGTGACCATAAACTCGTTAGTCAGCCAGAAAAATTTACTCTAGAGACGAGGAGCATTTTGCTAAATATATGCACCATATTACATATGCATTATAATCTAAATGTTCTTCAATATTTAATGCATATTTGAATAAATCTGGCAAGTTTTTATGACAGCCACCATTTAAATGTTTATATTTCATATAATCTTCTTATTATAAAAATAAATAAAAGTGTAATTTAAAGTCCCTGTAAAGGCAATTTAAAAAAAAAAATTCTAAACACATTATAAATGTTAGAAATGTATTGCTAAAACATATTACAAAGACTGAACTGTGAAGTACTGTTTGTATAGCTACAAAACAGTTAATTATTACCTTCATATTAGGCTAATGAAGCCTAGTAGGCTACAACTAGACTCCCATAGTTTACAGAATTAGTTAAGAGATTTGATTTCCTTGAAAAAATTTACCATTTATTAACTGATATCCAAAATAATCAATATTGAATCGAATCGAATCGAATTGTGAAATTTGTGTCAATACCCAGCCCTAATATATATATATATATATATATATCATATAGAGCATCTGCTGCTTAACACAATAATGTTACTCTGTATTGTCCCTGTCAAATAAACTATAACTTTTTTTTAATAAGAATATTATATAAATGCATATATAATATTAATATATATAAATGCATATTATGCATATTTATTGTGTGTGTGTGTGTGTGTATATAAATATATATATATACACAGTATATCTATACAATAAAAAAATATATATATAATTAGTAAATGAATTAAAGTAAATAAACAAATAATAAACACAAATTTGTACATAAATATAAATCTGTGTTTTCATTGACGTTGGCAGAGAAAGGTTTGCAGATTCTGACTGGACCTTGTCATTGACACTTTTACTTTTTGAGGTGCTTATTTGGCTTTGGTTAAGTTTACTGTATGCACTGTTGTGTCGTTTTATTTATTTTTTTGGGTGAGCAAACGCTGTGTAGTTTTGTATGTGTAAGCTGTGGTTTATTTAAAGACAATCCTCAGTTTCGTTGCAGGCTGATTAAAGTTTTGGTATTAATAGCTCGTCTATATATAACAAATCTGAGTACGACTTCATCCCTGGATTGTAAACGGAACATTCTTGGCCATATTGGGTCTAAAGATCCCAATCAAATGTAAATTAATCTACTAAAATCTTAAATTCAAATGTCATATTTCAGCGGTGACACAGAACACTAAAATTCTGTGACAACAGACAGATTCTGCACAATACCGTGCTTACTAATATTTTAATTTTTGATCTTTACGCAGTCATGTAAGACGTGTATTCGAACACTTAATTTCTGAATGAATTGCATTAGATAAAATATTAAAGCAAGTATAATTTTTTTATTTTACATTTGACAAAAATGATAGATGCCCTGTTGAAAAGAGTATTTTCTATGGTTATAGTGAATGATGTTAATGTGATACACCTGTGGTTCCTCTGCTTGTGAACTTGTGAATTGACTTCATAAATCCACTTAAAATCACCAAAACACCAGCTGATTCAAACATATTGAATCTTCAAAAAAAATTTAAGAAAAGTGAAGTGAATAGAAATGATCCTGCCGCATTTAAGGCCACATCCACTCGAAGCCAGAGCTTTCCCTATCCAATCTTTTTTTTGTCCTCGTTAAATTTTTTTTTCCGTAAACATGGAGTCGTCTCAAGAAATATATGCGTACACATGAAAACGACTGAAAACGATGTGGTATACATGCCAGACCAGTATGTGGCGCTGTAATTCTGCCGCAGAGATACACTAAACAAGGAGAAGAAGACTTGGAGCATGCGCATAACCTTTCACGCTCTATACGAATAATCCCTTGTTGCTCACCGTAGTAACATAGGAGCAGAAGATTCTGCTGTAGTAAAGCTAATAGTCTCAGTAGCTTCTGCACGAACACAAGCGTATAGTCCACCATTGTTGTTGCTGTTACGTGTGACGTAGCGGTGTGTGACTAATGCTGACACGTGGTGTGATGACATCATCGTTTCATAAAATGTACGGATTGGCCGTACACCTGAAAACGCAAGGGTGTCGTTTCCAGATTTATCCACCCTGGGACCCGGTTTAAAAAAAATAGCGGTTTGAGTGTCTCAAAACGGCGGATCCGTCTGGACGAAACGCCAATACGATATAAAATGTGTACGTATACAGCTAAACACGTCTCTGTGTGGACAGGGCCTAAGACACTTATCTATTGTAATGACATTAAGACATTTTTAAGTGAGTCTTGTGCGTTAAAAGTTATGGGGTCTGCTGTATATGAAATGCTTGCAGCAGTTGTAGTGGGTCACTCACAAATCTGCCAGTGGTTACATAACTTGACTACATAATCAACTATTTCAACATCTATTGTTGAAACTTTTTGCTGTTCTCTGTATTTAATTTGTGAATGCACATTTAAACACAGGAGCAGTTAGCATGCAAAGTTATCAGATATTATGCCAATGTGTCCTTTCATCTGCTGACCCTAAATTGCATATAAACTAAACATGATGTCACATTTGGGCTCATTTTCAAAAAAGCTATAAACATTGACAAAGTCTCTGAGCATCTGCTCTCAGAAATCGCATGTTTACTGGAAGTGTTACTCGACAGCTGTGAAAGACACCATTTAGCATTTATTTTGTGTATTTGGAGGTTAGCCAGTCCATGTGCGGATGCTATGTCTGAAATATAACAGCTGTCACATACTGAACCTGTGAATGAGTGTAAAATCTGACTATAACCCTGGAACTAACACACCTTATCACTCTACGCTGAACGACACATATCTGTATGAAGAGGTTGAAACTGCGTTGGTCACATGCTTTTATTTCAATGTTAAAATGTACTTTATAGATGCCACAGTTATAGATGCCATCGCCATTCAGAACTGAATTGAGAATGCCCTTTAAATTCCTACTAAATTCATTTTTTTCCAATGCAATTTGAATGTAAGTAGAATTCAAATCCATTGAAGTTTAAAGATATTCATATGATTCTAATTGAACTAGAACGGCAAAGTTTGTTTATCATGATACATTTTAAATGTTGGCTTGACAGACAGACAGATAGATGGATGGATGGATGGATGGATGGAGGGAAAGATATGGATGGATGGATGGATGGATGGATGGATGGATGGATGGATGGATGGATGGATGGATGGATGGATGGAGGGAAATGTATGGATGGATGGATGGAGGGAAATGTATGGATGGATAGATGGATGGATGGAGGGAAAGATATAGATGGATGGATGGAGGGAAAGATATAGATGGATGGATGGATGGATTGATGGATGAGGGAAAGATATGGAGGGAAAGATGGATGGAGGGAAAGATATGGATGGATGGATGGATGGATGGATGGATGAGGGAAAGATATGGAGGGAAAGATGGATGGAGGGAAAGATATGGATGGATGGATGGATGGAGGGAAATATATAGATGGATGGATGATGGAAAGATGGAGGGAAAGATATAGATGGAGGGAAAGATACAGATGGATGGATGGATGGATGGAGGGAAAGATATGGATAGATGGATGGATGGAGGGAAAGATATAGATGGAGGGATGGATGGATGGATGGAGAGAAAGATATAGATGGAGGGATGGATGGATGGATGGAGAGAAAGATATAGATGGAGGGATGGATGGATGGATGGAGAGAAAGATATAGATGGAGGGATGGATGGATGGATGGAGAGAAAGATATAGATGGAGGGATGGATGGATGGATGGAAGGAGGGAAAGATATAGATGGATGGATGGATGGATGGATGGAGGGAAAGATATAGATGGATGGATGGATGGATGGAAAGATGGAGGGAAAGATATAGATGGAGGGAAAGATACAGATGGATGGATGGATGGAAGGAGGGAAAGATACAGATGGATGGATGGATGGAAGGAGGGAAAGATATGGATGGATGGATGGAGGGAAAGATATAGATGGAGGGATGGATGGAGGGAAAGATGGATGGATGGAGGGAAAGATATAGATGGAGGGATGGATGGATTGATGGATGGAGGGAAATATATAGATGGAGGGATGGATAGATGGAGGGAAAGACGGATGGATGGATGGAGCGAAATATATAGATGGAAGGATGAATGGATGGAGGGAAAGATATAGATGGATGGAGGGAAAGATATGGATGGATGGATAGAGGGAGATATATAGATGGATGGATGGAGGGAAAGATATGGATGGATGGATGGAGGGAAAGATATAGATAGATGGATGGAGGGAAAGATATGGATGGATGGATAGAGGGAGATATATAGATGGAGGGATGGATGGATGGAGAGAAAGATATGGATGGATGGATGGAGGGAAAGATATAGATAGATGGATGGATGGAAAGATATGGATGGATGGATGGATGGATGGATGGATGGATGGAGTTCAAATTCACAAAATTTTGCACAACCCTGACGATGCTTCAGCGGTAAAAGTGCACAAAGCTGATAGTTTGTTACTCAGTTAATACACATGCTCCAGAACATCACACCAAGGTGCTGAACTGAACTGAACTGAACTGAACTTAAGGTGATGCAAATTCGAATTTAAATGCATCTGGTTGTTGAAACCACATATGTAAATTTTACTCCTCTAAAAATGTTAAAAAATAAATGTTTGAGAGCATTATAGGCTATATGACATGTTCTAGCCGTATATAACGCTACATTGCCGCTGATGAGTATAGCAGAGTATCTCTTCAGCAAGCCATCACACAAACTAATGCAAACTAATTTATTTTCGGATTCATATTCGGTTTGCGGAGTGTATGTGGCCGTTTGAACAGATCAGGTTGGTATCTGATCAGTAGAAATGCATGAAGTGACCAGGTGTAAACAGGCCTTCAGCATTTCTGTGATATTCTCATACACAATGGTGCTGCGTGCATGATAATATCTCCTTGAAATCTGATTCACAGTCCTCAGTGTTTTGCTAGTTTTTCATCATTTTGCCTGTCCTGTAGCTTTAAGAACTTTTGGTATTTTCTGTACAGATTTTGGGAGAAAAGTCAAGTCAAGTCAAGTCACCTTTATTTATATAGCGCTTTTTACAATACAAATTGTTTCAAAGCAGCTTTACAGAGATACAGAGATAACAGGAAAAGTCAGCGGACTTCATTGGGATGGAATGGATTTATAGAACGAAAAATTTGTTAAAATGTGGGACAGTTCATCCAAATTGAATTTACTCACTCTCTTGTTGTTCCAAACATTTATGAATATCCTTTTTTTAGGGTTTTTTAATCTATATTCAAGACATCAGCAGAAAAAAAGTACGTCAAACTAGTTTGGAACGGCACGAGGGTTTTATTTTTTGGTGAACTTTTCATTTTAAGACCGCTAAGAATACTACACTCCTATTGGTATCTGTCCTGTATCTTTATGGCATTTTTTACATTTTACATGCAGATTTTGGGTGGAAAGTCAGAAGAATTCAGTGGAGTGAATTCACACAATGTAAAATGTTAAAATGTTAAAATGTGTGATGTTTCACCCAAAGATGTCATTATACTAACCCTCATGTTCCAAATCTATACGGCACAAAAGATGAAAGATGAAATTCAATGTTTTCCAATATTGTTTTTACACCTCCCAAATATATTATTTTCTATTCAGCAGAGGAAAACTCATACAAGTTTGGAACAACACAAGAGTGAAAATATATTATTGTTTTTTTTGGTAAACTTTCCATTTTGAGACCTGAGAATGCAACACTCCTATTGACATCTGAAAGCATATTCAATTTTCACATTTTGTTTACTAAATAAACACACAAAGGACAGGGGATATGAAGTAGTTTGTGAATGACTGGCGTTACAGTCGTAGCACTGCAGACGCAGTTTCCGTGTGGGCTTAGCCATGAAGTCAACAGTTTGCTTCGGAGGTTTGATTTGTGGTTCCACTGAGGATTTACAGCGGCAGGAATTTGATATCATCATATAACCGCGCTTCCCAAGGTTGGAGGGGTCATTTCACCCGCTCTGTGTGAACGTTGCATGTTTTAGAGTGTATTTCCTGCCATCTTTCACCCCAGTTATTATTTGTGGCTGGTTGTAAAAATGTACCTCGTTTAGGGAAAGTCTGGAACATCTGACAGGAATAAAAGCCCAGATGCACGACGGAGAGACATGCACATGTGCATCGCTCCAGTGATCAATAGCCGAAAAGGACGTGACCTTTACATATCACATCTTGATTAATGCGCACTAAACCACAATGTATTCAACATTGTTTTAATCACGTATACATGATTTAGGACTTCCAGAGTTGTTTTATTTTTTGTTTGACAACAGCTGTGTTATCAGATATTACAAATGCATAGTCAAATCTGTAAACCGTAAATCAGTTGCATCGTGGAATTTTACGGTCTGGATGCAATGCCACGAATGTTTGCTTTCGCAAGCCAAAGCCGAAGTTAGCCTCAATCCAGACAGTTCTGCGTGCCGAAGAGCAGATCGTACTTAAGTAAAACCCTGGTGCTATTGTGCGGGATGGCGTTTTAAAAGTCCTGATGATTAGCGACTGGCACACTTCAATGCAGCTTCAGTGAGCGTGTCGGAGCAGGACAGGCAGAAAAAACAAACGCACCCATTCAAGAGCTTCTATCTGGAAAAATGTGCAGGGATCAAAATGAGATGTCAAAAGCTCAGGGTCGTGTTTTGAATAACGCTGCACCTGCAAAGCGGATTTTGAGAGTTCCCCCTGAGGTCGAGGGAAAGAGTGTGGGCGAAAGCATCGATTTTACAGCGCGTTCCTTCATCAGGCTTGCAAACTAAGCCCAGCTGAATCCCAGGTTATGGGAGTTGAAAGGCTCAAGTGAATAAAAGCTTAACCCGCCGTGACATTGCCACCTCAAAATGCACCAGATCCCTTATGATCATCTGCTAAATTACTTGAAAGAAGAGGTAACAATCACAATGTTTATAAATCATAATCCTAGTGAAGATTTGTGATATTACAACCATTTTCAGACCATTTTTGTTCACTGTGGCAAGGGTGCAGTAGATTTTGTCGGGTCAAATTACATTTATTTATACAATACGCTCTATACAATACAATACTACAGTCCAGGCATAATACTAAGATCATCTAACAAGTTTCTTCCAACTATTCCCCGTGCGCGTCTCAAATTGAAGGATGATCATGCTTTCTCTGTCGCTGGTCCAAGATTGTGGAATAATCTGCCGCTGGATGTCAGATCTTCCTCGACTCTTAATGTTTTTAAGGGCCGCTTAAAATCGTATTTGTTTTCTTTGGCAATTTAGTAGCCTACATTAGTACATTGATGTTTTTATGTTTTCTCTTGTTGTTTTTGCTTTTTATTGTAATGTACAGCACTTTGGAACTACTGTGGTAGCCTGTAACGTGCTACATCAATAAATGAACGAATACAGATTATTTCTAAGCAGCTTCACAGTAATAAACAGGGACATTGACCCAGAGAGATCAGTTATCATTTTTTAAACAGCTTCACAGTCTTTTCAATCACACTGTATTGTTATTTTTGTGTTACAAATATTCAAAATATCACAGAAGTACTGGGATAAACGTTTATAGCATGTATATAATCACTGATGTCTACGGTAGAGCAAATCCTTTTGAAATTATCTCGGCGCTTCAAACAAAGATTGTATCGATTACAATTACATCGTTACGCCATTACGTAGCGACATTAAGTGACTTAAAAATGTATGTCATTAAATCATTCATTCAAGAGATTTGATCAAAAATGTTGATTCATCCAGTAGTGAAGTGTGAGTCATTGAATCATTGATTGAGTCATTGAATCATTCAGTCAAACTGTTAAAAAAAAAAATTGATACTCAATTTCATGCAGAATCGTGCAGCTCCAATGCAAACTTCATCAGAGGTAAAAAGATAGTGTTGTCATTAGGACCTCAAGTCAGTTCAGTATTGATTCAGTTCCGTTCAATAACTGTGTAAAGTTAATTAATCACAAAGCAAGTTTAGTTCAGTTCTACAGAAGACAATAGAGTCATTAGAGTCAATTAGTCATCCCTCAATTCAGTTCAATAACTGTGTACAGTTCATTAAATTCAGCTATAAATCAGCTCTACTGAAGGCAAAAGTGTCATCCAGCGCAATTCAGTTCAAGTTTTCTTCTCATCCAAAAGCGTCAGTGCAGTCTAATCTGTAATATTACTGAATATTAGATTAAAATGCTAAATGCTGATTAACCCAAAGGGAGTCCCTGAATACTCAACAGATACTCTTGAAAACTTCTAACCTGGTTTACATTGAACTACACTTAAATACCTCTATATCTGCCCCTAAAGAGATCCACTGTGTAGAGGTATGAGTTAAAAAAAGACTATGTCAAGCTTGTTGAACTCAAATGGACTGTAAGTGATGTATGGTGGCCTGAAGGTTCTCCTAGGGGACTCCTAGTGTTTTTTTGTTTTTTTTTGGTGGTCTAATGTAAAAAAAACAAAACAAACAAGGATCTCCTTTCACTATCTATTGCATCTGATAAAACACTGTAAGATTTTCAGCCCCTGTCGAGAGACACATGCAGATGTCTCGGTAAAGACTTCCACAAGTACGGAAACCTTCAGCATCTTGATTCGATTAATGAAACAACCTATTTACTAATCTTGATGTATGCGCTCTGGCACAGTTGTGCTCTCTGAAGCTGTGGCGATCTGCAGTGTTTAACACCCCGGCTGTAAGTGGCAGCTTATGCTAACAAAAGAAGATGTGTCCTTACCAAGTGGCCAGCTAAGCCAGACTTATCAGGGTGGCGTTGCGTTGGCTTGACCTCAGGCAACAGGTGGGGAGGGCAAATCCCTCATGGAGGCAGGATTGGAGATGCTAGTGTGTGTTTTCCATCCACGCTGTACATCCATGTAATCAGTCGATCGCGGGTTGGTTCGTGTGGATATTAAGCACTATACCAGTGTCTTAGAGATTCCTCCTCATGATGACTTCTCCTCCGGGATATGTTTACATTAACATTTCTTCCGGCCACTCTGGAGGTGGGCTCGGGATTTCCTCATCCTTTGACATAGTTGGTTACGCAAGTCTGAGACTAGTTGATCGTGGCTTTGCAATTTAAATCAGTTTTAGTCCTGTCCGGTTTTTAGGATTCCAGATCTGAAACACAATTCCACATTGGCAGAGTAAACACTGTGCATTTTGTACGACAAAGAAAATTAGTTTTATTTTTCGAGTTTGACAAGGCAGGATATTGTACAACAAAACCCTGAAATGTATCAAACATAACATACTCAAAACAACCTTACCTAATTTAAAACAAATAAAACTAACAACTAACAACAAAAAAACAGGTGGAGTAAAACAGATACACAGAAAAACCTGAAATACATCAGGCCTCATGCAATCAAACCTGTAAGTTATTTATTAAACTATTAGGAGCATGTGGAATAAAATACATTTTTTTGTCTTTTTGTTTTACTCCTGGGCACAAGAAATCCCCAAGCTGGGGAAGCAGGTGGATGTGTTTTCTCTGATGCAAAACCTTGCATTTTAAGGCTTCTCTTGTATCAATGAAGTATTATAAAGTAGTCAAATCTATTAAAAAAGGACCATTTCACCAAACATTTGTGTGCTCTATGTCCTTTACACTTAGTCAAGTATCATATTGTTTGCTTAGCAACATGCAAACTCTATCAAAGTCAATCGTGAGTCAAGTCTCCCATGCAGAGGGCTATTTGTAAAGTGCACAGAGTTTGTCCCTATGCAGAGCGTTTCAAATCAATCCCTTATGATGTTCCTCTCGTTACGATGCCTATGTAGACAGCACGGCAGCCAAGGTTTTGCAACAGAGCTGTTTACTAAATCTTTAAGGGTCTTTCACCGTCCATTTAAACCAAGCACTTGACTTGTTTTACAACAAAATGTTTTTTTTTGGAAGTAATTTACCCTGAAATGAATTGTCAAAATTGACTATTTATCTCACTTTCCGCTTTCCTCAACATTCCTGTTTAAAACGTAACTTTATAGTGACTTACTGCAAATCCATATTAAATATGATCGCAGTGAGGTTTGTCTTGAAATTGTAAGGTACTTAAACTAAGCTTATTCCTTCCAGACTTACCATGTGCCATGTGAAGCTTACAGGCTGTCCAAATCCTGGTTTGGATGTCCTCTCATACGGAGTCTTTCGTGCGTAAGATCCCTCCGTGCGTGTGTGTTTAGCGATGTGTGAGAGCAGGAGTTTGCGTGTGTATGTTTTTAGGGGTGTGCGCATGGCAAACTCTCCTCGGTCCCTGTCAGTCTTTCTCCACCCTGTGTGTGAGACTCCTCCTCTACCAACACACTGATCACTGGATGGGTCGGATTACTTTAATCGCTTCTTGGATCTCCCCCTCTCTCGCTGGACGGGGCCTGAGGATGCTCACAACCAGGGCACGATGAACAAGGGCTGTAAACACTTAGTTCACACCACATACTCGACACCTGTGATGTGGGACAATCCATATAATTCACATTTATCCTGCCAGACAGGGTTCAGAGAGTGTCACTAACTCTTGTCTGTCTATCGCTGGCTCCGAACCAGACTTCTAATCTTTAATTATTGCCATTTAATTACAGGTGAAACTCGAAAAATGTTACTATCGTGCAAAAGTTAAGTTATGGCTTACAGCTTATGAAAACCCCAAATTCAAAATCTCTGAAAATTAGAATATTACATGAAATCAATAAAATGTCGGCCCTCTGATAAGTATAATCATGCATATGTATATAGTTATATATACTAAATATAATTTGAGTTACTGAAATACACAAACTTTTGCACGATATTCAAATTTTTTGTCTCTTGTGGATGCATTGCAAGAGATAAAAAAGAATGCAAGTTGCTCTGTGAAGGCAATTAAATAAAGTTGCTATAAAAATTTATATACATATATAATGACCAGGAGCATGCTAAGATGCACATTTTAAGAAGTGCAAATACTCAAACTTGTTGAGACTATTTTCAGTAGCTCTGTCTACTATTTCTCAGATATTTTACCTTTAGTACAGATAGAATATTACTTCTATTTAAACTCTGTTGCATCTATTGCACTTAGCTTAAACAATTTATATTTAAAGCAATAGGCTATTTATACTTGGTGCAAACATAATCTACCACTATTTGTACTCAATGTAATTAGCTACTGTCCAAATTGTCATCATAGCCATTAATTTCTGTGAGTTGCTAGAGTGGACAAATTTCATTTAATTAATTTCAGTGTGATCATTTTCCCCTCAGAAAATCAATGAAAATGTGTAAATATTATTATTTAATAACAATATAATTTATTACAATTTACAATTAACAATATCATTTATTTACTATATAGTGTGAATTGAAGGTTATATCAATAATTGCCATCCATTGTTGATAATATATTTGATAATATAACATTATTTGATAATATATATTTGATAAGTTTATTATTAGTGTATTTAATGTAATGTAATACAGTCAAGGCTGTTGCAGACCTGATGCGTGTCCACATGCATCTTTTTATCACCTTTTCTCTGAATTTCTTGTTTTTTTATAGTCTTTGTCTTATGATGTTTTCTTTCGTTGTACTTCAAAATGCCTCAATAAATGAAGCCCAAATTTCCCCTTTCAGGTCAATGGAAGCACAACACTTTTCGCCACGCTTTTTGAACGTTTAGCTTCCCCTCCAGCTCATGACTGAATTGAACGGCCTGCATGACGCTGAAGGATTACTGCGATATGTAGTTTGGCATGCGGTTGTGAATGACTTCAGTTCTAAAATAAACAACTAAATAAAATCACTAGGCCTTCATGTAATCTCTTTTCTGCTTGTGTGCCATTGGTGCATGTCAATGCAAGCACGCGTACCTGTTTGTCAAGTTTATCTTGGTCTGTGACCTTTGACTTGGGGTATTCAGGCTATATTTTCTGTTAATTTGCTTCGAAATGAGTGTGATTTGACTTGAGACTTGTTTTGACGTGACATGCATTTCACTTGGTTTGTAGTCGTGGAAATCAGCATGTTGTCTCCTCACCTCACAAGTCCTTCCACAGCAAAATAGCTCGAACCTCATGGCCGTTAACCAAAGATGCAGTCTTCCGGGAAGAGAAAGTGTGAGACTCTGCAGGGCTCCTGAGAAGCTCCATGCAAGGTTATTGACTCGTACACTCCCTGAAACGCATCAGCTCGCAGCATAAAGAGTGTTAGAGTCAGTTAATGCAAAGCAGATGGAAGACCTTCACAAAACATAAATGTCTGACTGTACAACGCTCGTTCTGCGACCTGTCCGAAGTCTCGAGCAACTCCTGACTCAGAGATATCTCACTCTCGTAACATTCCAACCGTGTGATTCAGCACCTGGATGGAGAAAGAAAAGTGTGTTTTACAGTGAAGGATATCTTTGCTGAAAGATTTCAGAGGATAGAATGACAGTTTATTTAACTTGTTTGATGGTAAACTTGGAAAGAAGAAACTATTTTAACATGCAAAGACAACTATGAATCAACTATGAACTCTAAGGGTGTGTTCACACTAGTTCGGTTTGCTTGGTTCGTTTGGTCTAGCCAAAAAAAAAAGAAAAAAACATTTAGTCCTGGTTCGCTTAGCGTTCACATTGGCATTTAAACACTGATCCTAAAGACACTATATTTTGCGACAGAACTTACCAAACATCCAAAACAATGCTGTGTTCTGGGATAAACGCGCTTGTTGTGTGTGTGTGTGTGTGTGTGTGTGTGTGTGTGTGTGTGTGTGTAGCTGCATATGATGTTTTCTGACCAGCTGAGAACTCGTGAAGAGATTATAAATGTGTGAGGGAGTCAAAACAGCGTCAGGAATCCCTCCGTCACACAAACCAAGATCTGCTGTGAGGAGACGCGGCTCTGATGCCTGAACTGTGACGGACAACATCTCGACTATGATGAGAAATTTTTTTTTGCTTGAGCATTTTTTTTTTAGCATCATTTTACTGTCATTTTTTGGGGGTCTCATCTTCCTGTTTTTGGTTAGTTTACATGTCTTTGGTCCGTGTTGCGTTCATATTTCAGTCGAGCCGCACCAGCGTCTTTGGAAGTGAACCGAGACCCATCTTTTTGGAAAGCTTGTTATCACTGTTGTGTACAGTTTACCTCCACACTTCAGTTTACATGGAGTTATTGGATCTGGTTTCATGTTCACCACAGAGCCTTTACTGTTTACACATGTTACGCTTGTGTCGAATTCAAATTTGTCAAGCGACTTTCATTGGGTTTCGATTCAATAGAGCAGCAAAGGCATCAGTGTTGTGCGGGAGACGGGGGACTGATAGACCACTTCATTGCTTAGCTTTCGAGCTTGCCGATCGGCCCACCGGGAAAAGTTCAGGTGCTTCCGATGGCCAGTCAATCTACTCCACAGCCAATCACGGGCCCCTTCCATGTAATGTTTTCAAAAGTACAGACTTCGGCACCAAGTCGGTACTGAAATAAAAAAATGTCTTTGTCTGTGATTGGCTACAATGATCAACACACTGGAACGTTTGAGAGCACACAGAAGTGTTTGAAAGTGTTATGAAAGAGAGACAACTATGTAGACAGGATAGGGAGCGTTTGAAACCATAAGTAAGCTTCAAACGCTCCCGTGTGTATCTGTGTGTCTGTGTGTACACTTGGCGTCTGCGTTAAAAGGATAGTTCACCCAAAAATTTTCATTAGCCCATGATTTACTCACTCTCAAGGCATCCTGGGTGTATATGAAATTCTTCTTTCAGACAAATACGAATCTGAGTTATATTAAAAGATGTCCTGGCTCTTTCAAGCTTTATAATGGCAGTGAATGGTTGTCCATCAAAGTTCATCTATCCATCATAAAAGTGCTCGTAACGGGGGGTTAATAAAGGCCTTCTGAAGTGAAGCAATGCGTTCATGTCAGACGATAAACTCGTGTTTATCAACTAAAATAACTAGCTTCCAGCAGACGGTCTTACGCATCGATTTACGACGAAAGAGTAACCCTTGACCTTGCGCAGAGGATAAAGCAAAACAAAACAACAGTCACGAATTAGAAGTCTAAAACGACAATTTTTAAAGCAAAATGTCGGAGGAGCTTAAGTTTGTTGCCCAGCCCTGTGTGTGTGAACCACGAGATGTGTCATAGCTTACGCTACTCCTACATCCTACGTCATATACTCTTGTGGCGTGAGGCGACTTGCGTAGGCCGTCTTCCGGAAGCTAGTTATTTTAGTCAATAAAGTTTTACATATGGATAATTTTCTTACACAAACTCATCGCCTGGCTTCAGAAGACCTTTATTAACTCGGAGCCTTGTTGTGTTCGTTTATGATGGATAGATGCACTATGTACTATGTATTTCAAAAAAATATACAGCTGATCAATGCCATTATAAAGCTTGGAAGAGCCAGGACATTTTTTAATATAACTCCGATTGTATACGTCTGAAAGAACAATGTCATATACACCCAGGATGACTTGAGGGTGAGTAAAAACTGAATTGTGGGTTTCTGACTGTTGAGTCGCGTCACTGGCGTTCCTCACGGGAGAGGTTGAAAACTTTTCAAGCGCCATTGCAGGCGTCAGCCAATCAGATCGCATATGCAAATACCTTAGCGCAGATGTTAGCCAATAACGTTCATGCAACATCGGAAAAATAATGTGATTGGCTGTTGTCATTATAATGACAACAGCCAATCACATTATTTTTCCGATATGTTGCATGAATGATATGTTGGCTTTAATTAATTTTATTTCGTCAACAGGTTCCACATAATTGGTTTATGTTAAACTAACATAATTTGTTCATGTAACTTCAACATCATTTTAAGTGACCCTATTTAAGTAGTCTCAAAGTGATTTTTTTTAAAGACTGACTGACATGATTCAGGTATTATATTCATTAATCCATTAATATTTCATTTATTTTAGTGACACATAATTAAATTGATAGACTATAGCTAGCTATTTGCTAGCAGTAGCACATATTAGCATCTTAAATGCTAAGACTAACATGCTCAGTCTACCAGTTGAAATAATTGTAATAATTAAATCAGTCCACAACCAAACAAAATGCTCCACTCTTCTCCACAATGGTAACCCACTGTATTTTAAATGGTTCTAATCATTCAAATGTAATTGAACATTAAACACAATTACACGTAATCAAGTCATCCCCTTTTCTCAAAAAAACATAAAATAACACTTCATTTTAACATTTATTCTCTGTTAATTCAACCATATGCAACGCATGCTGGGAACTAACAAGCACCGCCCAGTTTCAGTTCATGCAACACAAATCAATCATGTAAACCCAACACAAATGGATTAAGTAAACTTAAATTTTACATATGTAAGCAGATTGAACACAATCAAATTAAGTTCGGGCAAAATGGCAGTTGGCTCGCACTATACTGCCACCCTCTGGATGTAAGAATTTTTTACTTAACATAAATGTTTTGTGTTTAGGCAACACATTAAGATTTTGTACTGTTAAGTTGAGACATAATTACGTTGACCTTAATAGAAAAAAAACATTTAAAGTAAAAAAACACAATTATTATAAGTAAACTAAATATAAATATATTATGTAAAGTGCACAACCGTCTGAAGCTGAAGCTTCAGACAAGCAGCGCTGATCATTTTAGCCAATCACAGACATATTTGATGAGTGTGTGAGCACAATGGCCAATCAGAGGTGTTTATGATTCCACTCAAAGCATCACATTTTTTACATTTCAGTACCGAAGTCGGTACTTTTGACACCACTACTTCCATGCTCCGGCCCTGACATAAAGAACTTCTGACATCCATGGGGCCTTTCCATTGCACAAAAGTTTTTTTTTTATAGTGGAAAAAGGTTCTTGCGTCAAATTTGAGCCTGACACTACAGCATTAAAGTTTGAGGTGGGACTATCTGTCGACCAATGAGAAAAGAAATACTTTTGAAAACAGTTATTAGTTTTGTAATTCTGTTTGGTGACTATTGTTGCAGAAATAACATACCTCACCTTTAACTGGAAATGTCCAGGTGTTGATGGCTGTGATTATAGAATACTCAATATTTCCAGTGTATTTAGGTGTCATAACATGCCATTTATTTGTGATGGTTGTATACTGAATCACAATGGCCACGTACACAAATGTGCGAGTGAGTAAATGATCATTCTGTGTGTTTATGGAATACAGGAGTCACTCCTGAACTTGAACTCTTTGGCATCTCATGTATGTAAACATAAAGCATGAATGTTTAATCAGATTCGTTCAGCTGTTTTTGGCCAAAATGACGTTAGCAATAGAAGACTTATAATCACCCAATTATTAGTGAACCACTGTGGATTTGCTACATTTTGTTGTGCCAAAAATATTGTAATGTTTGCTTGTAATGTTTGCAGGTTTTTTTTTTTTATTGAGACACATAACAGAAAATAATAAAAATGACAAAAACACATCAATTACTAAACTTTAACTAAAATAAAAATGGAAAACACTCAATGATAATCAAATAACAGTTTGTTTGTTACAAAAAAGTTTCAAATGTATGCTTTCTTTATTTTCGTTAAATTATCTCCGTCCCACGTTTAGTTACTCGAGTAAAAAAAAAAGTGGAACATTATGTATCTGATCAGAACACATTTTTTATTTCACTTTCTCTTTTTCAGATTAACGCACACCCAGCATTATGTGTAAGTTCAAACACTTGCACATTGTTGTATAGTTGTGTGGAAGCAGGTAAACCCTATCTGGTGCTTTTGTGTTAAACAAAAGCCTTTATATGGCTCACTAAACCCTTATGGTGGATTAATAAACAGACGTAGTGAACCAAGACCATGGGATGCATTTCAAACTGAAGTGCTCTTCACTGGAACCCCAAAACAGGCTTTCAGCGGAGTCACGTGATGTTCAGATGAATTCAGGCCAGAGATTACTTTATTATTTTCTGTTTACTTAGCAAACTATAGCTAAGTATTTGAACACACTTTTGTCAGCTGGTGTTTTGCTGATTTTTAGTGGATGTATGAAGTCCAAGTTCACAGGTGTAGAGAATCACATTAACTAACAACATCCACTAACCACAATCACACACAATACTGTCTTTATCTTCAACACATCTATTGCGATTGAAATCAGACACTTTCTTTTCATGAAATGTTTTGTTGAAAAGGGTTTCTTTATTTACAATAAATTATGCACATAGATATTTTATCTAATGTAATGACATTTGTATACTGTTTTGCGTTGCTTAATAAATTGTCTAAGTACTTTTATTTTTTTAATGCGGCTTAAGTGTTTAAATATTTATATTTGCTCACCAAAGCTCTGTTTATTTGATGAAAAATACAGTAAAAACTGTCATATTGGTAAGTATTATTGCTATTTAAAATAACTGTTCTCTGTTTAAAGATATGTTATAATCGAGGTCATTTCTGTGATTTTTAGCTGAATTTTCAGCGTCATTACTCCAGTCTTCAGTGTCACATCCGTCAGAAATCATTAAAAACATTTGTGCTGCCTCATATTTTTGTGTAAACCCTGATATATTTTGTCTGGATTTTTTACAAATAGAAAGTTGACTAATTTATTGTAGTATTATAAATGTCTTTACTGTCACTTTTGATCAATTTAATGCATCCTTGCTGAATAAAAGTTTTCATTTATTTAAAAACAACCTTGGCTCTGAAACGTCTATTACCGGGAAGACGTCTGTCAGCTGTAGCTCAAGTATCTCTGACAGTTTACATCGATTTCATCAGCCGTTCTGAGCTAGGAAAATTAGTTTAACTCCAACTCAGATGAGGCAAAATTAGTGCTCTTTCTAAATCTGCAAGGCTGGCCGAGCTTAATCTGTTATAGAGGCTTTAATTAGCTGGCAAACTTCTCATTAGAGCTTTATCAGGTAATGCGGGTGAGATCAGGAGCAAACATGCTGCTATTAACACACATTGATTACACAAGACGTCTGAGTGCGCAGAGTTAACTTTATGCTGTAACTAAACTATTCAACAGGCTAACAGCATCTTTCTACAATGACGATCATTCAAAAAGTTGTGTATTTTGAGGAAATTAGCCAATCGAAAATATTTTAGTCTATGAAATGTTTTGTTGAAAAGAGCATTTGTGCATCTTTACAGTAAACGGCACAATATATTGTATTGTATGTGTACTTTTTAGTGTGGCTTAACTGTCTAAATATTTATACTTTCTCACCCAAGAGTGCATTTATCCGATCAAAATACAGTACAAATATTTTCTATGTAAATATATATTTAAAATGTCATTTATTCCTCTGATGCAAAACTGCATTTTCAGCATAATTACTCACAGTCTTCAGTCACATGATCTTTCACCATTTTAATGGAAATTCATATTTTTGATTAAATTTGACGTCACAGCTCAGGATAATCGCTCGTGAAGGTTTGGGGACGTTACTATGATGTAATTTTCTATGATGAGTCACATGAATCCACCAGTTTATTCACACAAAGACATTAAGTTATTGTTTTTTCTGTTTCTCATATGCTTTTCTGTTTTTGCTTCAATTCACAGTTTATCATATTGTGATTCATCCTGGTTTTGGTCCATGGCTCAGAACTCTTTATTGACGATTGTTTAGAAATCCCGATGGAGAAAATGACTGCTGGTTCCAAAGTCACTGAAAAAGTGGCCACTGACTGTCGCGCTCTGTTTCACGCACCACAATTTTACCATCGCAATGGATTGGAAAAGCGAGGTATTCTTCTATTTGCCCTCAGATTTAAGCAAGCTTGATTTCATGAAGATTCCCTCCGGACCCCCCAGGTTCTGCCCCTGTTGTTTGGATTTAATCAATGATGGTAGTTGTCCTGAAATGAACCAATGATTTTAAAACAAAGTATGTGCATTAGAGTTGTGGTTTTTCATTCCAGCACCAGATTTTGAGTGCATTGTTTATTTGTTTCATATACAATCAGACGTTTGAATCGACTCCCTCTGCTCTGGCTCTCTTCCTGGCTGTTTCCCGTTGAAATGCGAGACGTTCGAGTTTTGTTATTGTAATGGGGTACTTCAGATGTTTGACATATGTCCTGACCTGTTGCCGTGTCTTTCTCGGGTGTTGGGCCTCTTGTGTTAGTGTGAACTCAACCTGTTAGTGTGAAGGTGATTAAACATTTAATTCTCCATTTTGTGTTGCACAGAAGGAAAAAAAAGGAGAAGGAGGCGTAAAGTCAAATAGCCTTCCCAGTCAAGACTAACAGATTCATGATTTTATTTTTTATTATTAATATTAATAATAATTTTATTGAATGACGAATTCGAAAATGATCACTGGTAAAGGTAGTAATATAAAATAATAATAATACAAAATATAAAAAAATATATTTTATAAACCACTGGCTGGCAGCAGGCCAAATTAGTCGCCAGGCCACCGGGAATTGTCCCGGTGCTCCCGATGGCCAGTCCGGGCCTGCTTATGTAACAATGTAACACATTTGCATAATGCCAGCCTATGTATCTGAGACTGGAAGAGTGTGGTTTGTGTTATTCATGTCAGGAAGAAGCTGTTTTCAGCACTGCAAATCCACTTTGATGCACTTCTAAAGGATGAGAAATCACAGTGGAATTGATACGGGAGAACCGATGCCACTGTGTATCAAGCACTGAGAAAGAGCTGAAATTCAGATATGGTAATGAGCGTTTAGTGACTGTGCAGTCACTAAATCACAACAGACTGTGCAGTCTGACCAATCACAATGAGAGGCTGCTCGATGCATGACAAATGGGTGGAGTTTACATCTAGCTCCTCCTTTCTGAACATCCAGCAAGGAGGAGCGAATGTAATTTGGGCCTAATGGGTGGATCTAGTCAGAACAGAGTAGACCAATCACAACAGACTGGGCCATCTGACCAATCAGAGCAGAGTAGACCAATCACAACAGACTGGACCATCTGACCAATCAGAGCAGAGTAGACCAATCACAACAGACTGGACCATCTGACCAATCAGAGCAGAGTAGACCAATCACAACAGACTGGGCCATCTGACCAATCAGAGCAGAGTAGACCAATCACAACAGACTGGACCATCTGACCAATCAGAGCAGAGTAGACCAATCACAACAGACTGGGCCATCTGACCAATCAGAGCAGAGTAGACCAATCACAACAGACTGGACCATCTGACCAATCAGAGTAGACCAATCACAACAGACTGGACATGTAAACCTACTGTAGGAGACTTTAAATCAAAATTAGGAACCTTTAAAATAGCACAATGAGGGCATTTAAAAAAAAAACATCTATTTACTTTTTCTTTCTCTCTTTTTGTGAAAGAGAGTTAAAATTGGTTTAGTGTGGGAACAAATTAATCCCAGGTCATTTGTTTCTATGGGTTAAAATTAAGATAAGTTTACAATAGATTTGCTTTTAATTAGTGGGAAAACTTTCCTGAAAGTTTTTATGAGTTTCTAACACTTCAAATAAAGGAAATAAAAAAAGAATCTCAGATCTGATTTTTCTTTTTATCACCCGCCAGTTAATAAAACAAAAGGACTCAATGGACAAAAGCCATTCAGCGAATGATATGAAGGAACGCCAGTGGAATCACATCCAGATGTGTGTGTGTTTGCAGAAGACTTTATTTAGCAGATTTTGTTATTGGTGAAATCAGTCATTTAATCTGATAGGATTGTTCTTCCACACACTAAACTGTTGCCCAAGTATTTGTGATGTGTTGCAGACTGGATCTAATGTGCAGAGCCACAATGATGGGTCACGACAGCTTGATCCATGAGTTTATAAATCAATACGGTTCTTCCGGTGTCAGACAGCGAGGGCTTGACGTGATCAGCACCCGTATTCATGTTTTGGACTGCGTCCTGTCAATGATTATCATCAGATGTCAAATCAGAATAAATCATATTTGTTATTCAAAAATTAAATTGAGGCCCATTAGATTTGGTACTGCACATTTTGAAATGGCTTCTGATATGATTAGAAATACCTTATACAATTGTTTATGTTCATATTATACGTGTGTGTATGTAAATAAATTGTATATATATATAGAATTGTTTTAAGTTTACCCGATAAACAATGATGTCAAAAATTATTTCTGACAGGATTCCAAAATGTAAGGTCAAAACAATTTTATTATTATTTAGTAGTGTGTGTGTGTGTGTATGTAATATAATAAAATACATATACTGTATATATAGTATTTTATATAAATATTTGATGTGTGTGTTTATGTATACATTTACTTATTTATATATATATTTTTTTTTTATATGTAGGCTATATGTTCGTGTGCATATAAAATACTTTATTTTTATTATTAAAATGTAAAAACATGGGTGTTTATGTATGTTAAAATTATATATATATATATATAGCAATAATTATGGATATTTATATAATTTTTTACAATTATTTGCTAGCTGTATTTTTGCTGTATCACGGCTTTTTTTATTTTATTAAAAGCTTTTATTTCAGCTTTTACTATAAATATTTAAACTTATTTCCATATCATAATCCTGAACTGATTTTTAAAAAATATTTTAAGGTCAAAAATTACACACAAGCATAGGTTTGGTTTTCACTGTCCTTATTTTTCCGTCCGTTCTGGTGGTTTGCATGATCTTTACATGGATTCCCTACTGTAATTATGTATTTTTAATTGTCAGATTTTCAAAATAACCAGATGTTATAAACATGTCTTGTTAAATCATGCAACCAATTACGGTGATTCAAACCACAACCTCATGGAGAAAATGATTCCTCCTTTAGGTTGGTTTTATGTTTGAATCAACATGTTGTATTTACTTTTGTGAATTATGTCGAGAGCGCAGGGCTTTTCTCGAAAACCTCATTCCATGTCATCTCAACCACCAGATGCTTTTGAGCGAACTGAAATACTGTATGAAGAGGAATCTCTTGTGCCATATGTTCATGTCATAATTAGTGCCTCAGACAGACAGACTACACTGAAATTTGACTTCTTAGTAAAGGTTTTATGAAAATATACATGCAGGGTGGGACTGTCATGTGACCCAAGAGTCACATGATATTATGAAAGCTTTCTGAACTCGTTTCCATGGCAGTGAAGTTAGTGAAGTAGTGCAGTGTAAATATTTGGCCATTTTCTTTGATTCAAGACTTCCTGACCACTGCTCAGAAATGTGCGTTTGTGTTTATAATAAAACACCAAAACAGAAAAAAGTCAGCTAGTATTTATGAACCTGACTGTAACCAAAGATTGTGGGAAATATACGTTAAAACCGATAAATAATATGGTATTATCAAGCAAAGTGTTCAGGAACAAACGTATCTTTATCTCCATCTAGTGGTTGTTTGGTGAGATTGCAACTGTCATGAAGAATCAATCCGTGATGTTTTGGGGGAAAGAAACAAGTGAAGACGATTGTTATTCTTTTTTTATTTTTTTCACATTTTTATATACTTTTCATGACATTTTATATGCACATATTTTCAGGCAGTGCATGGTTATAGTACTTTCCCATAGATATACTGTATGCAACACACAGATTTGACACAAACTTGACCACAATGACATCAGTACACGTCATGACCAGAGGAAGAGGAATTCTTCTTCATCACTATCAGTCTTTTAGTGTCATTCAGTGTCTGTATATAATAATAATAATATTCATCTCCCACAAACCCACTTTAGAAGTTTGTTCACACACACACAGTCCAAAAATATCAGTCCATTTGACTTATTTTCGCTCCTGACCCATGAGAGGAACCTTTGGCAGTTTTTAACAGTATTGGCCAGTATTTGATAGTTTCTCATCTCTCCAGAAAACACACTCCCAGGCACTCAGAGGAAAGCCAGAACTACCATTAGCATAGAAAAGCATTATTGCTCCAGTCTGTGAATTAGAAACAAGGGATTTAAAATGTCACATTCTTTCTTTGTGTCTTCAGAAACACTTCTAATGTTACGCAACTGTTCCATCATGTGACCGCTATGAGAGTTCTAAGAGAATGTTGCTACATGGTTGCTAGGGTGTTTTGCATGGTTGTTAGGGGATTACACACTGGCCTTGTGAAGTCTCTCTCTGTGGTATTTGTTTTTGCCAATCCTAAATATGAGCAAAAGTGATGCTTGCTCGTCTTAGCACACATTTGAAATCTTTGGAATCATTTTTCCTCATGATGTTAAAACTATGTGGCTACAAACCCTCTTAAAATTGTCAGCCTAAGGGCAGGATATATGACCAATATCCAAAAGTGAATCATTCAGACGAGTCATATATGGTATTTTATCTACAAGATTCACACCAAGAACGATAACGATAACTATAACATAACGACAAAGATATCGTTTCATGAAAATAGTTCTAAAAGAATAGCAGAGTCCTACGGAAGTTTGTTTCCCCCACGAAATAAAACTATTTAAAAAACTTTTTTTCTCAGAATTGCATGATACAAAAAGTCACAATTGCGAGTTATAAATATATTTGTTCATGCAATTGTTTACATTTCGCAATTGTGATTTTTTTTTTCTTGCAATTGCAACTTTTTATTGAAATTCAGATTTTTTTTCCAATTGCGAGAATTGTGAGATAAAAAGTCGCAATTACCTTTTTTTATTTTTTTATTCAGTGGCAGAAACAAGCTTCCACACAAACCACTATTATAGCTGATGAACATTAACATCCAATCAGAATCCATCCTGCGTTTAAGAGCTTGAGCATTTAAAGGCAGACGACAAAATTGCAGCGTGCGCTTAGAACAAACATACGTTATCGTCAACTAGTGTGGACGCTAATATGGTTATCTTTATAGTTATCGTTCTTGGTGTGAACAGACCTTTACGTAGTACAGCCACAGCAAATGCACAGGCAAGTTTTTGTCAAAAGCACACAGTAGTTTTTGTTTTCTAATTCACAGGAGCGGCTGCAATAAAATGTATATCCTCTGCACTGCATTACAATTGTATATGCAAGTAACATTTTAATAAATATTCTGGGTTTGGTGCAACTTAAGCTGTATGAACAACATCTGTCACAACAAATCATGTTTGCATGTACAGTCAGAGGTGTAAAGTCCAGGTTCAGAAAGTAAAAGTCCTCAGTATTTTGGTCCAATCACCTGGATTTGCTAATTAGCACAGTTTTTCAGACAGGAGAGAGAACGTATTAGTGAAATCATGGGTGGAATAAACATATGGCAGGATTATGGACTTTACACCTCTGTGTACAGTAATGCACTTTCAGTGGAAGTCAATGGGAAACTGCACTGGGATAAATGGATCAAATATACACCATTTTGAATGTATAGCCAAGAGACTTAAACATCACACGGTACATGTTAATTACTGTTATTTCCATTATTTTGTCCTATTATGACCATGTAAAATCCAGTAACACTCCACAGACTTGGATCGTACAGTAAGTGCATCACTGTAAATGTAATTTAATGACGAGTGAAAATTATTGTCTATGCTAAACGACAGCTGGCTACAGATAGAAGTCTTCAGTAGAATATACTTTGTAATCAGATGCTAGAAGTTTCTTTTGAGCAGATGTTAAACACTGGCATCCAGCTGTTATCACAATCTCATTCTCCTGTAATTCAGTCTATAATATCTCCAAATCTATCACACAGTAATCATTCAGCAGACTGTAACGTCTACGTTTCTTCTCAGCACACAGACTCGCTTCCCTTCAGTTGAATTAGAGTTAAGTCAGTGTCCTTTATTGGTGTAATATGTAGACGTGTGGTTAAAATGGGAGTTTACAGTTATACTACTTTTCAAAAGTTTGAGGGTCAGAAAGATTTTTTTTTAAAGAAAAAGTCTCTTCTGCTCATAAAGGCTGCATTTATTTGATCAAAAATACAGTAATATTGGGAAATATTATTAGAATAGACTGTTTTTTAATATATATTTTATGCAAAGCTGAATTTTCAGCATCATTACTCCAGTTTTCAGTAACCTGTATTTCATGAACAGAAAGCTAAAAAAAGAACAGCATTTATTTGAAATATAAATCTTTTGTAACATTTTACATCCTTACTGTTAATTTTGATCCATTTAATGCATCCTTGCTGAAAAGTATTAATAATAATAATAATAAAAAGAAAACCTTTGAGCAATAGTGCATTCTTTTAAATTGCCCAGGTTTAGTTTTTATAACGCAGCACATCAGCTCCTTGTCTGTATCCAATTATTATTAATATAATAAATATCTAGTGTGGATTCAACATTGTTAAAATGATAAGTGGACATTTGTTAATTACATAAATACCTGAAAATGAGTCCACCATTTGCTCCGCTCTGGCACAGGGATGTTTGACTGCGTAAACGTTCACGATGTCTCAATTATCTGTCAATGATCGGAGGGTCACACACGGACCAGACCTGCTGTTCTTAATCCGGTTTGCTCTTGACTACTGTTGCCATGGTAACCGCCCGGAGGCGTGCACAAGCCTCCCGTTATTCCTTGCATAGACAGACGGTCTGTCCTATTTAGCAAATGTGTTGTCATCACATTGCACATGATCGAATCAACCTGATGATCAGATCCTAGATTTCCTGCAGTTCTGCATACGAGTGCACTATGATACTATAGCTTATATCCTGTTTTTCCTCATCTTGTGGCCAGCAGCATCATCATAACTCTCTCTCACCGTGTATCTGCTCGTATGCCCGACTTTCTAGTTGCTAAGAGACGAACAAGTGCCAGCCGGCATGAAATCTCCCATTGCGACGGCCGGTTTCCATGCTCGTCCTTCATGTGAACCGACATCTGTTGCTTTGTTGTTAAATTCATACAATTTGATTCAAGTGAAATAACGTGTAGCTAGCATGAGTTTGTTTACAGTATCTTTCAAGGAGTGTTTTAACAGAATTCAGTATTGTATACGTCTGCGCCCGCTCTTCAACTCCAAGCGATGGATTTGCTTTATAAGGGAAGACGTGTTAAAATGTGTAGTACTTGTATATCGCATAATGTGAACACGGACTCTGTACAAACGTCCTTTAAAGTCAACATGAAAGCGACCCTTTTATTACTACACATTGTGCACAATTTGTGCATGTTATTTCAAAGTAATTTTTCTGGGACTGTATGCAACACACAATATGTCGAATTATTAAAGTGAAATGGGTTGTAAAGGCTTGACATTAACATTCGCCTAGTGGTTTTTCAAAGTTACTAGCCACAATTTTGACTTTGATACCATGGGGAAAAACTGCCATATATATATATTTTTAATATTATCTCATAATTTGGCTGCAGGAATATTAGGCTGCTGTCACTTTAAGATCCATTACACATGCGTTTTCTTTCTCAACTGTTACATTAACTTAAACACGACTCGACTGACTGTGTTTACGTGAATACTCGCCATTTTGACATTACTTTGTGTGTGTTTGACTGTTTAAGTGCAATAAGCAGCGCAGAAGAACTCAGTTTAGTCCTGAGAGGCAGCTTTATGTGGATGTTTGAGCACAAATCTGCGAGAATGAGTAAAATTACGCGCAATCCCACGGGGAAATTCAAGCCCTGTAACTGCAACAATATTCATTATGCTGGTATTGTGTATCTATTCTGTGGAAAATGAGTATTGGAAGCGTTTCAGATATTTCAGTATGGATATTCATTGAAAAATCTCTATGTTTGACAACACTACATTGCACTTAGTTTATCATTTCAGATGCTTTTTATAAGACTACAATTGAAACATTTAGGCTATATATTATATATAATATTCAACCCGCCAAAGTGTCTAATAGAAGTGACTGCGTTACACGGCACTGATGCAAACAACCGCATTTGTTAATGTCAAGCCCAGGGTGCAAACATTTCATGTTGACTTTAAACACTCTCTTGGTTTTGGATTGCAATAGTTTTTTCTCATTTAATTCTCATAGTTCAGTCCCGCCTGGACACCAACGCTTGAACACACTTTGATTTCGGACATCCAGTCCTTTTGTTTAGACAGCACGAGAAGGAAAGATATTGTCCAAAGGTAGCATAGAGATACAAAGGCATCGTGATGTCATAAACCACCATCATTGGTTTAAAATCAGCTGCTTGTTTTTCCCCTCATCGCTAGTTCTCACCGAGAGTCTCTTTGAACACGTGATTCTTTCACACCCCCGTCTCGACACCCGCTAGGACCATCTGACCAAAAATCAGCTCTCAGCCAAGGTGACGGTTTCAGCCTGCCATCAACAGCCAAAGATTGCTTTACCCCAAAAACGTCAATCATCAGGTTACTTGTTGAGGGGCTTGTTGACCTTGGGAGTCCCTGTGATGTTGCCGTTGGCGACAGTGAGCGTCTGGACGGGTGTGACGTTGTTGACTGTTGTCTGGTCGGCTGTTACCTTGGTAACCGTGTTCTTTTTGGAATTGTCAGGTTCCCAGAGGAAGAACTCATGCAGGAGCGTGTTGACCGTCTCGGGGCATTCCATCATCACCATGTGACTGCCTTCCTCGATTACTTTCAGGAACGCAAACAAGAGGATCTGAAATAAAGACAATTTACATTTTGAAAATATATATATTTTCTAAAGTATCAGATTATCTGCTTATTATACTGTAGAATATTATATAACAGTGTATCTATAGCATTTATATATAAATCACATAACTTAAATATTTTTTAAAACCTTTACATACCTTAGAAAAATATATTTCTATAACGTATTTTATATAGATATTATTTTAATATAATCAATTAAAAAATCTATATTTATTATATTTAAAAATAAATAAACACGCACGCACACACACACACACACATGTATTTGTAAATGTTTATGTAAATAATGTATTTATAAAATATAACATTTGAATGTATATATAATTTATTCTAATTTCTAAATAATAAATACAATACAAATCTATTATAATAAAAACAAATTAATGTAAATTATAATTATATGTACAATTTAAATATGAATGTATTTTAAGTAAATTTTATTTGAATATAATAAAGAAATGTAAAAATAAATATTTGCTATTAAATTTGTTTAAAAATAACTACGTACATTATATACACACGTATATAAATATATTATAGACATTTATTTGTAGGCTACATTTAATGTATAATGCATATATAATTTAATCTAATTTCTAATAATGAATAAATAATAAAAGTATTATAATAAAAATAAATTAATCTAATTATGCAAATGACATATTTAAATACTATATAAATAATAAATAATATTCATATATATATATATATATATATATATATATATATATATATTAATTCTATATAAACTATCAAAAATATATATAAATTATGGTATATATAATATTAATTATAAAACTAATGTTCAACTTTTTATTTATTTGTATCTTTGTATATCAGTGATGATCAGAGAATCAGTCTTATGGTTTGAGCTAAACGTTGTATTTTTTTATATATTTTTTTTACATTTGTGGCCTGCAGGAAGTCCTAACTGACGTCAGCAAGAGTTCAATGAGCTGTACAATGAGCTGCCATTGTTTGATTCAGAGCACATCTGCATGAGGACATGTGTAACAGCACAGAGACACTCTTGTGTTGAGTCATGAGTGAGCCAACATCACACCTCCAGAGAACACACATTGACTGCATCCTAATTCACATACTCTTCATCCTGCATAGAATACAAGATTATATTTTCTGAGTCTCACAAAAAAAATTGTACGCTAACATTTTACCACAAAATCAAAAATAGAGGGTATGATTTTGTCATGATAAAGTCACAGTAGCGATTACACACACTGAGTGACAGCATTAGTGTTCAGCTTGAATGATGCGGTAACACATCTAAAATGGGGAAAAGCTGTGCGATTGACTGTACAAATAGAGTCAACAAGAAATCAGGGGGCAGTTGCATAAACATAGCTATTATGTTAAGAAATAGAGTGTAACTGGATCAGGAAATATTTTTTTTTTCATTCATTTTTCCTGTAGGTATTTTAACAATATTGTTAAAGAGTTATAAGTCATGAAACAAGCCAAGCAGCAACAGGGTGAATCTCAACACTACAAACTTTGATCTGAAGCAAAAAAGTTTTTTAAAACTGGACAAAAAGACTAAGATATAAGACTTAACGGCTTTAGTGAGGGAAATAACTACAATCCCATGAAGCATTGCGAACAGCATAATCAAAATAAAAACAATGGAGGAATATAAAACTACTCATTTACAAATGTTGAATGTATATTATATATAGAAAAACATATTTTAAGTTTATTGTAAAATATGCATATATATATATACACACATTTTAGTATTTTGAGATCGACTTGATTACGTCATTCGCAGTGCATCATGGGAGTGGGCGGAGCTAAAGAGCTATTTTGGAGCGTGTTGCTTTGTTGACTCTCTGATTGGTGTAATTTTCTGTACAGCATCAATGTAGTTTTTCACCAGGAATTCCACTGTTAAACACAATTATTTTAAAACTATCTACTAAAGGAATCCAAGCAGCAAAACAATTATTTGCAGTTACCATTTTTTTGTTTAATTTTAGGGTAAAATCATACCCTGGGTTACATATTATACTGACAACTCATCAATTAAATATTTACCATATTATTTTGCATAACTGCGCAAGTTTTTTGTCAGCGTTTATAAAAAAAAATTCAGCCTCAGGGGGATGAATAGATAATGTTACACAAACAGTTTTCCTCACAAAGCAAGTTTAGTTAGATATGTAATCTACATTAAAAAATAGTAAAAATCTAATTTTACATTTCTTTCTTTTGTTTTTGAGTTGAATTAGTTGAATGAGTTGAATCCCACTCATCGCCTAAATCATACACTAGATTTAATCATATCATATGGAACCAATCCAACCGATATAGATATTGTACCGCAAAGCGATGATGTAACTGATCATTACATGGTAACTTGCATGTTACGTACTGCTGAAATTTGTCATGTTGCGCCACGTTATCGACCAGGCAGAACAATCCTTCCAAACACTATAGATAGATTCTCAAATAACTTACCTGATCTATCTCAGCTGCTCAGTGAACCCAAACAAACAGATGAACTAGAGGAAATGACTAGCAGTTTGAGCACCATTTTCTCTAGTACATTAGAAATTGTTGCACCAATTAGATTAAAAAAGGTTAGAGAGAAAACTAGAGCACCATGGTACAACAATGCTACGCATGCTATCAAGAGAGAAACTCGTAACTTAGAGCGTAAATGGAAACAAACAAATTTAGAGGTCTTTAGAATCGCGTGGAAAGACAGTATGTCACGTTACAAAAAGGCTCTTAAATCAGCCAGGGCTGAGCATCTCCGCAGACTAATAGAAAATAACCAAAATAATCCAAGGTTCTTATTTAACACCGTGGCCAGACTAACAAATAAACAGGCATCACCTGAGCAAAATATTCCGTTACAATGTAGTAGTAATGACTTTATGAATTTCTTCACTGAGAAAATAGAAAACATCAGAAACACAATTGTAAATATACAATCTATTATGGTGTCTTATGATTCAGCCTCAATTACCGCCCCTCAAGAACAACTACACCGCTTTACAACTATAGGACAGGAAGAGCTAAATAAACTTATTATTGCATCTAAACCAACAACTTGTTTATTAGATCCAATACCCACTAAATTACTTAAAGAAGTGTTACCTGTAGTGGAAGAGCCTCTTCTCAATATTATTAATTCATCTTTATTTTTAGGTCACGTTCCAAGAATATTCAAGCTGGCAGTAATAAAACCTCTTATTAAGAAACCACAATTAGATCCAAATAACCTAGCAAATTACAGACCCATTTCAAATCTTCCATTTATGTCTAAAATACTAGAAAAAGTTGTGTCCGCTCAATTGTGCTCTTTCTTGCAAGAAAATGATATCTATGAAAAATTTCAGTCAGGATTCAGACAGTATCATAGCACAGAAACTGCGCTAGTTAAAATTACAAATGATTTACTTTTAGCTTCTGACCAAGGCTGCATCTCAATACTAGTTCTACTCGATCTTAGCGCTGCATTTGATACTGTAGATCATAAAATACTCCTGGATCGACTACAAAACTACACTGGTGTTCAGGGACAGGCATTAAGCTGGTTTAGATCGTACTTATCAGACCGTTACCACTTTGTCTGCTTAAATGGGGAAAAATCAAAGATAACGTCAGTAAACTATGGAGTACCGCAAGGATCTGTGTTAGGCCCTCTACTATTCTCAATATATATGCTGCCACTTGGTAATATTATAAGAAAACATGGAATTAATTTTCACTGTTACGCTGATGACACTCAATTATATATTTCATCACGGCCAGATGAAACCACTAACTTATCTAACTTGACAGAATGTCTTAAAGATATAAAATACTGGATGACGTGTAATTTCCTGCTATTAAATTCAGATAAAACAGAGGTATTACTTATTGGTCCGAAAAACTACCCACAAAATCCCTTACAATACAACTTTAATTTAGAAGGATGCCCTGTTACTTTATCCACTACAGTAAAAGACCTGGGTGTCATACTTGACCGCAACTTGACTTTCGAAAATCATATTTCATATGTTACAAGAACAGCCTTTTTCCACCTTAGAAACATTGCTAAGCTACGTAACATGCTATCCGTTTCTGATGCAGAAAAGTTAGTTCATGCATTCATGACCTCGAGACTAGATTACTGTAATGCTTTATTAGCTGGTTGTCCTGCATCCTCAATAAACAAGCTACAGTTAGTCCAAAATGCAGCCGCTACAGTTCTTACTAGATCAAGAAAATATGATCATATAACACCAATTTTATCATCTCTCCATTGGTTACCTATTAAGTTCCGTATCAATTACAAGGTATTGCTACTGACCTATAAAGCCCTAAATGGTTTAGCTCCAGTCTATTTAACGGACCTTCTATCGCCCTACAATCCGTCGCGCTCTTTAAGATCACTAAATTCGAGGCTTCTGGTCATTCCAAGGATATCTAAGTCCACTAAAGGAGGGAGGGCGTTCTCACATTTAGCTCCTAAACTCTGGAATAGCCTTCCTGATATTGTTCGAGGCTCAGACTCGCTGTCCCAGTTTAAAACCAGATTAAAGACGCATCTCTTTAACCAAGCATTCACATAATGCTTACCTTTTATACTACTGCCGAATCAGATCGAATGCATTAATATTATGAACATCAGCTACGCTAATTATTTCTCATCTGCCTTTCTGCTGTTATCTCGGGACGAAAGTCCCGAGGTAAATAGCGTTCGTCAGCTCCAGTTTGTATCCAGCCTCTCACGGAGACTTCGGATGATCCAACACCTGTGATGAGACGACTAAACGCCTGTGGAGAGACGACTAAACGCCTGTGATGAGACGACTCGACGCCTGTGAAGAGACGACTAAACGCCTGTGATGAGACGACTCGACGCCTGTGAAGAGACGACTAAACGCCTGTGATGAGACGACTAAACGCCTGTGAAGAGACGACTAAACGCCTGTGATGAGACGACTCGACGCCTGTGAAGAGACGACTCAACGCCGGCGATATGTTATGCCCTAAATTAATACATGATGAACTAACTGTATTTTCTATGTACATTTTTAATGCACTTTCTGTAAAGCTGCTTTGAAACAATGTGTATTGTGAAAAGCGCTATACAAATAAATTTGAATTGAATTGAATTGAATTGAATTATGACCTGGACATGTTCTTAACTGCTGAAACCACCAGCAAAAACCATGCATTTTGTGCACAGTAGAAGTATGTGATTTGTGACGCAGACAAAAAAAAACTCTCTCACAAGAAAAAACATTTGATGTGCACGAACCTCTGCCATCCGCTGATCCTCATCAATGGGTACAAACTTGTCGTACATGCCGTGCACCAGCAGTATGGGTACGGTCAGCTCGGCGTGGTACACCTCATCCCCCTCGGGCCAGTACTGACCGCTCATCATCGCTCGCAGGACGAACGGAGAGACGTTAAACGCGTTTCCCTCTTTTAAAAGCTGCTTCTCTTTAGCGCCCTGCCTGGCGAAACCAGCTCTGTGTGCAAAACACAAGAACACACATGCTTTCTAACAACGACCGTGTACTTTTTGCAGAAGTCATTACAGAAACCATGACATGCCGGAAAGTGGTGATGTTTTGAACACAATTTTACACACATGCTTCACATAATTTCACGTACATCCTATATTCTGTTTTATGTGTTTTGTTTTGATGGTATCTCTGGTACTGTGTTTTGTCTTATGTTCTGCTTTAATAAAAAAAGGAAAAAAAGAAAGTGGTGATTGTTTTTTTCTCTCCCTTTCTCTTGTTTTTCTTTTTCCTTATTACATCTTTAAATATTACTACTGCTATATATGTATCTTGTATATATAATGAGCATCGTTCTACATATATATTTGGAAGCTTATAATAGAGATGTACACATACTCAACAACACAATTTTACACACATGCTTCACATAATTACACGTACATCTTGTATTCAGTTTGATGGTATCTCTCTAAAGCCCCTTTCACACAGAGATTTCGGAAAATACACGGATAATGTGACCTGGCATTTGTCCCGGGATTGTTTGATTTTGGTTCATTCACACTGCCAGTGATTTTACAAGGGATCTGTGAGTGCGTTCACACACATCCCGTAAAGACACATGACGTCAGGATGAGACGTGTAACGTACGCGTTGAAAACATACACGCGTACCGTCCCACAAAGCTGGCGAACGATCTCAGCTTCACCGCGGATAGTGAGGAGCTCCTGGTCTCTGCTTCAGTCCAGTTTGCAGACATTTTTTCATTCTTTCTTTGTTGATGACGAACACAAACTTTCTTCTAAGAGCAACAGATGGCACGTGCGTCATCACTATAACACACCCCTTACGGCATTGGTCCTGGCTTTTGTTCACACAGGACGCGTTCCGGGACTGATTCTGGGAACGTTACTCGGTCCCCAACCTGGCATCGATGCCGGTATCAATCCCGGGTCGTGCTTGCATTCACACAGAAGGCGTTCTTGCAATTTGCCGGGATCATCGCGCTGTGTGAAAGGGGCTTAACTGTGTTTTGTATTGTGTTCCGCTTTAATAAAGAGAAAGTGTGTTACTTGAGGAAGCTCCAGGCGAGGCACGGGGACAGACAGTGCAGGACACAGGAGGGCAGCTGGAAGATTGAGCACAGACTCGGTTCCAGCGCTGTCGGGCCGCCTCCGTTGATCATCACCACCTTATGCACCTGCTCCGGATACTCGTGTGCCAGGAACGTACAGAACGACACCCTTCACAGGAACAAAACGGTGATCCGGGGTTAGCAATAATTGCTCATGAAAACATGCCAGGAAGAGAAACAGGCTTTTGTGAATTATAGAACTATTCAGCTAATGCAGTGGTTTTCAAACTTTTTCGGTCATTCCCCATTTTGGAGAAGGGGGAATTTTCAAGACCCACCTGCCCCCATCGCCCCAACACAATGCTAATGAAATATGCAACAAGCTTAAAATGTTCCAATTTATTGAAGTAACAAGTAGTATCAGTATAGTAACAAGTTGTATCAAAATACAAACTAACTATCTAGCCTACATCAAATAACAGTATCCATGTTATGTTATTGCCCACAATAGCCTGCTGCCCACAGTAGCGCGGGAAGTGCTGCGGCGCCCCTCGTCATAGCATCAGCACCCCCTGGTGGGGGGCTGTGGACTAACATACTATTGTACTTAAAAACATGAAATGAAAAAATAAATTAAATAGACATAACATATTGTGTTTGATATGGGATTAAAATGATGGGCAGTGTATAAGATATAAACTAATGATTAATTATTTTAGGGCTGCCTCCGACTTAAGTTTTTTTCTAGTCGACTAGTAGTTGTTCATTAAAGCCATTAAATTGACAAATCGCCCCTTTATATTGATTTAATTACTTAAAAGCTACAGGATAATGAGTGTTATATAGCCGCACTCAAGCGCACTACCGCACGCATAAAGCTTGCCACAAAGAACGGGCAAAAGTAATGATTATGAATGTGTAAAAAATAGCAAGGAGATATTTAATTGTTTATTAATAAACTGGTGTTTTCTGTGTCGATGCAAAGATGAAGTTGACGATGTGGACTCGCCATGAACAAATAAAGATATAAAGGAATATAAAGGAAAATTTCCTCCCGTTTGCGCGCCCCACCTGTCACGTCTCTATTCCCCACTTTGAGAACCGCTGAGTTAATGCAACAAAAATCATTCATGTAGGCTCAACAGATTAAATAGACCTCAATTTTACTTACTGTATGTATATGTGGATTGAAGACAATTAAATTAAGTCAGGATGACAGGATTGCTTATTATCATTTAATCAAGCAGCAAAAATATATTTTCTTCAGTGTACTGTAGCAGTCATAAGCTTGGACACACTTGACTAAATCAATTAAAGGACAAGATCGGTATTTTACACTTAAAGCCCTGTTTTAAGATCGTTTCTGATGAAATAGAACGGTTAAGATTGAAATTTGGACACATGCTGCTGGCCCGAGGATTGTAGGTTTTTTTCACATCCTTCATAAAAACGCATTAAACTTTAGTTTACAAAGACGTGAAATTCACCGAGTGGTCTGGGGTGTTCACTGATATGCTCACACCCGTACATTCTTCCGTACATTTCCAAACGCCTCACACCCGCACATTCTTCCGTAAATTATCTTTAGTTAAAATAAATTTCAACATTTACTAATACGTCATTAAAATCCAAGGTTAACATTAGTTCATGCATTGAGAACCAACATGAACACAAAGAACATCTGTATTTTTATTAACTAGCATTAACAAAGATTAATAAATACAGTAACAAACGTATTGCTAATTGTTCGTTCATGTTAGTATACGAAGAGTTCAGATGCAAAAGCCTCTAAGTGCCATCTGAAATTTTCTTCTAAAATGATCATTTTTATCAAGCTTGTTTATTTAAGTTCAGTAATTTCACTTAAATGACAATTAATAGGTAATCTTCATTGCCATTTAAGTGAAATTACTGAACTTAAATATACAAGCTTGATAAAAATTATCTTTCTAGAAGAAAATTTCAAATAGCACTTAGAGGCTTTTGCATCTGAACTCTTCATACATTAACTAATGCTAACTAATGAGCCTTATTGTAAAGTGTTAACAACATTAATAAAATCGTAATTATTCCAAACTTTTAACCAGCTGTATTTTTATTAACTAACATTAACAGCGATAAATAAATACTGTAACAAATGTATTGCTCATTGTTAGCTCATGTTAGGATGAGACGTGTAACGTACGTGTTGAAAACATACACGTGCAAAAGCTGGCGAACGATCTCAGCTTCAGCGCGGATAGTGAGGAGCTCCTGGTCTCTGCTTCGTTCCAGTTTGCAGACATTTTTTCATTCTTTCTTTGTTGATGACGAACACAAACTTTCTTCTAAGAGCGACAGAGTCGCTCGCGCGATGGCACGTGCGTCATTAACATTAACAGCGATAAATAAATACTGTAACAAATGTATTGTGTTACCACAAGTAAGTGTTACCACATTAATAAATCTTAATTATTCCAATCTTTTAACCAGTAGTGTGTGTACATGGGTAGAAAGTCAGTGCCTACCCGTATGAATGACCAATGAGGATGTTCCGTTTTCTGGCATATCTCTTGAATATGGCGCGCAGGTCCTCTGCGAGTGCGTAGAAGGTGTACGCCGCCGCTATCTGAGGAGCAATGCTGGTGCCGTGACCCGCCAAATCCGGAGCGATGACCTCGTAACCCAACCGAGAGAAGAAGTCCAGCTGCCTCCCCCAGATGTCCAGCGAGCCGCCCACGCCGTGGATGAAGAACAGCGCCACGTCCGGATGCGTTCCCTTACAGCTGCTGATGCATCGCTGCGTGTCGATCAGCACGGTGCGCTTGGGTTTCCGTCGCCTGCGTCTGGGCGGAGGTGCGGGCTTCTGCTGGTCGGAGACGAGGAGCGGTGGAGCGGGTTTGGGATCCGGGGAGGACGGCGCAGTGGTGTAATCCGACAGCTCCACCTCCACCGTGCTGCACTGTTCCACGTCTCCGTTCTGGCACTGCAGGATCTCGGAGTGGAGAACATCTCCCAGGTTCTCGATCACCAGCTGGCCGTTGCGGTACACCGTGATCTTGCGCTTGCAGTGGACGCTGCTGCTGCTCGGCTCGGGTTGTTCGTCTGTGTTTGCGGGACGTTCGGGGAGAATGTGGCGCACGCGAAGAACCCGGCCTGGCTTCACCTCCACAAACTCGAATCCATCAGCGGGCTTGCCGTCAGATGATTCAACCGGCAACACAACGCTGGTCGTCTTTCCCCACAGACAGCAGAAGATGCTCTCGGTGATGCTGGTCAACATGTTTACCTGAAGACACACAATTACAATTACAACCAGGGCTTCACATTTCATCCGTGTCCTGTAACAGTCACTCCTACTAGACACTTTGGTGGGTTGAATTTTATACAGGGTATATGCAGGAATCTTGAAGTTAATTTTAATACCTTTTCAAGACTTTTTCAAGACCTTCTCAATATTTTTTAATACCTCACCGCCACTTCAAGCTGTAACCATTTACATCAGTGATACTTTTAACTTAACAGTTTTAGTTTGTGATAAAGACTATAGACCACTCTGATACAAAAAAATCAAATAGGCTGGGATAGTAAATCAAAGCAAAGTTTATAAAAAAACTTCCCCATTCTGTTCATGCGTTCACCAACCCTCTCTTAAAACATTTCGGTGCGTTGTAATACGCACTGGGAACGCCAGAGTGAACATTGTGCTTTTGAACTTCCGCCCGCTCTGGTGCTCTGAGGCAATTTACGAACGCACCCACAGTAGCCTAGTTTTTTATGTACCTGTTCGTTTTTTAATAAAAATGACTAAATTCACACACTTTTACGATGTTTTTAGGACTCAAACTGTTGGACAGCTAATTCAGAAAAAATACTTTCAAAATTTAAGACTTTGTAAAGCCGTGGTAAGACTTTTTAATACTTTTTAAGGGTCTTAATTTTCCCAAAACTGATTTATCACCTTTTAATACTTTTCAAGACCCCGCGGATACCCTGTTATATAATAAATACATTTTTCAATTGTAGGCTTTTAAAAGGCATCTGAAATTATCAATTAAATGCAATGTAGAGTTGGCTAAAATATCGATTCTTCCATGGATATCGATACTGAAACATCTGAAATGCTTCCAATACTCATTTTCCACAGAATAGATACATGATACCAGCTGCGCTTTCTCTCTCTCTCCTCTCTCGGAGAGCGAGTGACACACAAACCCGCCTCCACTCACTCACTCCATTCATGTGCTCCGGATGAATATTGTTGCTGTAAGAGGGCTTGAGTTTTTGCGTGGGATTGTGCATAATTGTACTAATTTCTGCAGATTTGTGCTCAAACATCCACATAAAGCCGCCTCTCAGTACTAAATTGAGTTATTTTTTGCTGCTTATTGCACTTAAACAGTCAAACACACACAAAATAATGTCAAAATGCCAGTCTTGGTGAGTATTCACGTAAACACAGTCAGTTGTGTTTTAAGTGAACGTAAACAGTTGAGAAAGAAAACGCATATGTAACAGTTTAATGGATCTGTGCTTCAAGAACTTTTTTCTGGAATACAAACTATACGTAGCTTTTGTCTATAGTTAGAAAATAAAAATAAAATAATAGTAAAGAATGATTTTATTCTTCAGAATGTTTTGTGAATCCGAAATCCAATATAAAAAAAGAATCCTGTTTGTTTTCATAATCGTTCATTGTAATAACTCAGATTTTAATAATGACTTTGTGGCTGACATTACCAAGTCCTTGTAAATTTTCATACATATACTTGTTCAAGAGTTACTTGTTCAATTGATCTCCCAGGAATAAAATAAATGCATCTAAATTTTTTTCCTTGTTGAATTTCTTGTTTCTCTCAGCAGTAAAATGATCACATATTTTCTCTTCAGAACCGAAGGGACTGTTCACAAATCACAGGTCAACCCATTACCACAGACGTTCTGCACTTTACCAGGATTAGGAGGAAACACCGTCCATGTTCTGCTACCGAGTCAACTCTCACACAGTTCGTGAGTTTAAATCTTCCTAACACCATTTTTGCTCCTGTTGCACTAATGCGATGTAATTTGGTTATGGTGGATATTGTGGAAGCCTCCGGTCTTTGTGTGAGCGGCACAAAAGAAGCGCTGCGTTGCTGTTCCTGCGAGGGACAGTCTGACAGATGCTGTCAGCAGAGCTTTCACAAACACACCGGAGAGAGATCCAGAGAGCCTTGACGCTTTCTGATACGGAAGATCTCTATCGGATCTCAAATGTTTATCCTAAACAGCAATGACATTAAATAGAGAGAGAGAGATGTTTCCTCAGGAAAAAAAATGTCTCCACTAGAGTTTCAGAAAAGTCTGCAATCAAAAGTCAGAAATCTCAAACATTTCTCAACAAATTTTTAAATTGCTGTTTACATACATTTTTCAGCTCTATACTCATCCACTTTTTCATTATTTCTATAAGTTTAAGGGGAAACATCTGAGATAATTGCTACTCCATGTCCATGCCACCAAACCATCAAGTACCCTGAGCTTTAAAAGAGCAACATCTGATACTACAGAAGTAAGTATTAAAATGCACACACACTCACCCATGCAATTAATCGCAGTAAAGGCAAGTTACAGTGGGAACAGAGCGCGCTGCATGTTGGATCTTGCCAATGGAATCCTAGTAGAGAAGATGATTCACATTGTGACCTAAACAAGGATCTAAAAATAGCCCGGGCTCTTCCTATGTGCTTCCCTTGGGAACTAATGGAGAAAGTGTCCTGTATTGAACATATACCTGCATGCAAATCAATACAGCTGTGATCGTTTCTTAGAAGTGAATGCGGTTCCTGAATCCTGTGGAATATTTACAGCCGTCGATTTCTGTGCCGGCTTTATTAGAAATATAGTCAAACTGAAGACAATAAGACATTAAAACAGACAGTAGATCATCAGTATGCGGCCTAGATAAATGACGTACATGGACTGAATTATTAGTGTGCATGATTTGCTGATCGTGTGGCTGAAATCACAGATGAAAATATTGCTATTTTGTAATGCATTTGTACTGATTTTGCATTTGCATTAATTCCGATTATTTTCTGATGTAAATGAAATTGTGCATTGAAAAAAAGTTAATTTTCACTAAGAATTTGCAAGTAATTTCACAAATAATTACAAAGAAAGGGCAAGCAACACATTGGATTAAACATGAAACTGAGGTAGAAAGACTGAAATCGTGTTTTCTTGTAAAACATGCTCCAATGAAAAAGTACCTATAACTGTATAATATAAAATATGTAAATGTACAGAAAGATTAATTATTTCCTGGTGCAAGAACATTTTTAGCTAGTACTGTCATTGAAACATAACTATTATTTAAATGTAAACATGTATATGTACAGAAAGGTGAATTATTTTCTAATTTAAACAAATTGTATCTGTAACTCAGATTGCAATATAATTTCATGTGTAAATGTAAACATAATATGTAGTATGTAAATGTACAGAAGTATAAATTAGTTTATAGTGCAAGCGAATTGGAGCTATAGCAATATAATTTAATATGTAAATGTAATAGTAAAAAGGAATTGTTTTCTGCAATAAAACAAATGGTAGATAGAGCTGTTATATTGTAATATAATTGTATGCGTTAAATTAATATAAACAATATGTAAATGTAAAGATTTTTAAGCCTGCATTTGTTGAAGCAGAACTTGAGTTATTTGTCTTTCAGCAAAATGTTATCATCGCTGAGTTTCCCTGAACAAACGCTGGGATGAAACTCAACAACCCTCCATGTTTTTACTGCTGTTTGCTAATATATTCACAGTCATCAACTCTATCCTCCGTCTCACACTTCTGAAATGTTTTCCTTGTCTTTCACAGCCCTATCCGTCAGCACAGAGCCGCTTTCACAAAGGAAGTGACACGTTTATGACAGGCCACACTTCCTGTTCTTCAGCCAGAGGCATTTAATACATCCACATGCCCATTCAAACATACAAAAATGAAAATTAAAGACCACAAACATAACACAGAAACAGCATTCGTCATCATTAACTCTCTTTCACGTCCTCGGTTTTTAGCAGATTCATCTTGAGGGCCGATACATTATTCAGACTCAGGTTTTTAGAGGTGATGTATTATTAATCATATGATGAGCTGGTGCAAAACATCAGTCTTGTCTTGCTGTTTCTTGTTGTAACAATTATATATTTGTATATATCAACCACTTATAACTGTAATCAAACTGCTATTTCTAGTCACTGAGGTCATAATCATATACAGTGGTCTTAAACACTACACTTACAAATGCCTATGCCAGTGTCATTCATTTAAAAGATGCTGAAACATCAATATTGATGAAGAAGAGTAAAGTTAGTGTAGAGAAAGCAAGATTTGAGAGACATTTGCTGATATTTTGTATTCTGGCGTTTTTAAGCGCTCAGATGTTGTTTGGGGGCAGATTTACTGTAGTAGTTTTGTCCCGGGTCTTTCCCGCATATGTAAAGACCTTCCGGGATCCTCCAGGAATTGCTGTTTTTGCTCGAGTGCAACTCTCAGCTTCTGCAGCGGTGAAAGTGTCGACTTCAGCAACTACGCTAAAATCAATGCCGCAGGCTGATCCTGCCTAGGACATCTCTGGGTATTATGCTATTATGCAATGAAGTTACAGCTCTTTTCTTTTTCTTTTTTAAAGGAGAACATCAGAGATCTTGTCGGTCAAACACAGAGACGCATGATTTGTTTTTCAAATGCAGATTCTATTATCTGATGCAAATGAGATGAAATTGAGTGTATTTATTTACAATTGACTAGAAAATAGTTTATTATTCATTGACTCTTTTGAGGGTTGAATGGCCAAATTTGATCTGATTAATCATCTTGGCAGTAAAATAGGCTGCGATTGCCGTTTTATCTTTATCTCTTGTCTTTTAAAGGTATGCAAAAGCTTTGAGGTTGAGCAGATGATGACTGATTTTTCATTTTTGGGTGAACTCTTTCTTTAAACTGTAAGGCGGCTAGAAAAACAACATAGCAAGTTCAGTATCGACGCAACAGTGAGATAGAGGTGGAAACATCGATCCGCCAATTAGCTAATGATCCTCCAGCATCAGGTGCTGTTCACCACTTCTCCACGGGGAAGATCATTACGGATGAAGTTGCACAAAGAGAGGAAGAGGAAAAGGAGATTTATTATGCATTAGGACTTTCCCAATGCTGCTTTACAAAGAACACTGTTTACATACCCTTCAGTGAGCAGGACAATCTTAGCCATTTGTTTTGAACAATAATATTTATTAGTATTATCATTTATAATTATTGTCTGATTATGATTATTAGTAATGTCATCGCACTAAACTTTGTACTACTTTTTCACGTTGCAGGGTAAATAATAAAAGCAAAAACCCACTTGCATGAATCAAAACTACAAGAAGTTGAACTCTCGATATATTAAACCCATATCTTAGAATTAGAGTTTTATTACCTCCAACTATGATGATAATTATTAGATATGTTTTACTACCAAGAACTCTTGTTGCACTGAACAAGCTTGTCAGTCCATTTTGTACCAATATTACGGTTTTCTTTTGCTGTTCCTTGTGTATTCTGGTCAGTTATGTTTTGACTTACTGCAAGAATGCACTGCATATTACTGGGAAATTGATTGATTTTACCCTGGTCTTGCTATTGAACGATGGTGGCATATAATATTTCACATGAAAGAAACAGTTCCATTTGCACATGAAACCCAAAGCAAACTCTTGCATGCATTGCCCCACATTTGCCGAGTGGGAGTGTGTTTTGGTGTGTCATCATTCAGTCTGCAATGCAGAATTGGAGTGTGTAGGCACTAGGCAGGTTGTTGTACAGTATGCTGATTAGTAACCTACATTAAGAACACTGTGTGCAGTCTCAATGAAGCCGACTCGTCATCCACAAGGGTTTAGTGTGTCATTGAAGCATGATTAGAATACAAGTCATTTCATCTAAGTAAGGATGGTGTTTTAATAAATGATGCACTGCAATGCATCAGCACAACCCCTCCAGTAACAATGATGCCTCATTGACCTTATAATTTTTTGCAATTAATGTGAATATTGTCTTGCATCCTAGAGCAGGTTTCCATGCAAAACATACACATCAATTACATTGATTGATAGATTGATTGGTTGCTGCGCAACGCATTGGTTTGCCAAACACACTGCACAGTATACAGCATCACACTTTAATATAGAGACGGTTTACTAGCATGCAACCTTACGTTATGCATATGGAATGAGATTTTGAAATATGATTCTTACCTGGATCGATGTCTGTGAGACGAATCGGTTTTGTAAGCGCTCTAAATTACGCACCACAATTTCGTGCAGGGTTTACGATCTCTCGAAACGCAATGAAAGAAATTAAAATACATCTAATCTGTTAGTTCAACCCACTAACGTTATTTAAATCGGATTCTGCAGAGGAGATGATTTGCATCTTCATTCTAATCTAGATTTAAGCCATTCAAATCAAATGTAAGCAAACGCATTCGGGTGCAGAGAGATGAAGCTGCATGTTACTAAACCCGTTCCAGCGTCGGGAACTGCTCCTCTCAGCATCTTCACTCCTCACGCCTGGGTTATTATCCAGCCCACTGCCCTTGTTTTCTCCGGGAGTCGGGAACCATGTCTCGGTTCGTGTTCTGTTTGACTGACAGGAGTTGTAACGAACCGTAGGGCTTCCTGCAGTGAGTTCTGGCCAATGCAGTGTCTTCTACTGCTGTTGCTAAGCCCAGAAGAGAGAGAACGCAAAAGAGCACCAGTTTATAGCCCAGTACAGCACATATAAACATATGCCAATAATGCCATATATAAACAGCGTATATGAATTTTTTTTAAAGGAATTCCTGACAGTCTATTCCAAATATTACATTGTTAGACAATCTAAATTTAAACAAAACACTTTTTTTGTGGTCTACATTTGCCCTCATAACAGTAATAGGAGCCCTACATTATGACAATACGTGTATGTATAAGAGCTGCATGATTCTGGATAAACTGAGGTTCAAATAGAGATCACGATTCTGAACCGAGAACTAAGCAAAATAACATGTAATATAACGTTACTAGGTTATGACCAAATGTTAACTGCTGCAGTCTATTTAAAATGTTTAATTAATTTGAATGAATTATATATTTTAAAAAATTGGTTTGAATGAAGGATTCAACGACTCAAACATAAATATGTCAGCATTTTTTATCGAATCTCTTGAATGATATACATTTTTAAGTCACTTGTTGCTGCCTACTAGTGTAACGATTTTAGCAGTAATTTTTTTCCCACATTCATGTATTTACATACTTTATGATCAGTACATTGCAAAGCCATTATTATCATTATTATAGAGGTACCGTCATAGTCATGGTTTACTTAATATTTAAAACTTTTTAAAATCTTTCTTTTTTTTTGAGTGAAACAGGCACGGGATTTGTTTAACGGGTTAGATTCACTCAATAAATGAAATAGGCAAAACAAGATAAACAAATATAATCAATTTATTTGCAACCGCTAAAAGAGAACAGAATTTCCGTCACAATAATAACAAAAATAATGATAAAGTACAATTATAGAAAGAGTTCTGATTTATGATGTGCAATATTTAACCTCTACCACTCTTAAAGTATTTGGCAAATGTAAGAAAGTGATTTGTAATAAAATAATACTATTAAGTCAATTGCATCATGCATGGAATCACTTAATTGCATATTATCAATCAATCATTTGCATTCTCAATTACATTCACTCTCACAGATATGATTTAAGATTTTAAAATTCTAATATGGCAGATCTCCCATATTTGATATGACCACAACGAATTACATCCTAAAAACAATAAGTTGACATTAAAAAAACAACAATAGCAATTATAAACAAGTTCATTCATAGCTTCTGATACCAGAGCAGTTCCAGTTTATGGACCACATGGTTCTATGAGAGGAATTGCTCCAGATCTATGTAACGATTGGGTCTCCATACGCACAGTTGTGCTCAATGGCGAGATTGTACCAGTTACCTTTCCCTCCTTTATACGCACTGGTGACGATCCTGGCCCAGCCGGACTCTCCCTAAGAGAGATCACACACACGACAAGCCCAGCTTAATCACACACGAACTTATTGAACGTTCAGGACAAGGTTTATTAAATGCATGAAAAGGAACAATAAGCAGAAGTGATCCACCGAAGAAAGAAAGTGGAAATGCACCATATGAGGGTGAGTAATTGATGGCATCATTTTAATTTTTCAGAGAATTTTTTTTATTTTTTTATTCTCTTTTCTTTAATCCACAGTGTGGTGAAGCTGAACAGGTCAGGCCAAAGCTCTGTAATCTACTAACCCAGAAGTCGCCCCAGGAGTTTCTGACGACCCAGTATTCGGTCCCGTCCTCCATGACATCCCAGCCCGCCACTGAGATGATGTGATTTGGAATAGAGAGAATGTGAAACTCAGCAAAAACCCCTCCATCATACGCCTCCAGGCCTTTAGTGGCCATTATTGCACAGCTACAACACAGAGAAATAGAGAAACCCCTTCAATCCAACTGCAAAGTTCATTCGTATTGACAAAATCTAACTTTCTAATTCAAAGAATAAGACTGTTCCTGTCCTTATAACTAGTGGATCCAGTTCTTATTAACTTCCTTTCACTCTGTCGACATCATATTATATATACCGTAATTTGTGTGACCAGCGTTTTGATGAATGACCTTTTGTTATCACAGGGAAGCTGTCTTCTCTTGTTTAGGGTCAGATATACACTGCCCGGCCAAAAAAAAGTAGCTGTTTAGATTTAAAATACTTAAGCAAATACTTAAGAGTCTATGATTGGACCATTATTGCAGTGATTATTATGTTTCTATCATGTTTGGCAACAGTTCTTCTAACTCTAATTGATGGTTTCAAGCATTGTAGCTTTTCATTTCTTAAACACCCATGTATGAAGACACATCGTGATCATATTCCAGGATGACAATGTCAAGATTCATCAGGCTCAGATTGTGAAAGAATGGTTGAGGAGAGCATAAAGAATCATTTTCACACATGAATCGGCTCCAGACGTGAAGGAGACTTTACATTGTCAATACAATACAAGATATTGACCTAAAATTGATGCACCTCTTGATGGAAATAAATGTTGTGATGCTATTTCCATCAAGATCTTCTATTTTTTGGCTGGGCAACGAACTTAGCTGAAGAGAGAGACGCATCACACGGGATTCAAACTTAAAAATAAAACCCTAAACATACTATAAAACAAAAGGACTAAATGTTCTAGAATCTGATAGCCATGTTCAAAACTCTTCTAAAATAGCTGGATTGAAATAGCTTCCAGTTTAATTCTATATTAATGCAACTGTAAACAGCCGAATATTTTAATCGTTTTCCTCATATTTCTTTTGCTGCAGTCGAGGCCCGACAGGTGGCCATTTGTGGCTCACTGCTTAAATTCATTTCAAAATTAAAATTCGGGGTGTAAAACTTGCCTTATTGGCCCATTTTTGAAGATCTCAGCCTTCATGTGGTCTCGTCCTGAGACGTCTCCGTAGTCTCCGACTTTCCACACGGTGTAGTTTTTAATAATGGAGCAAGAACCGAAGAACGAGCATGTACCACACTGATTAAACGGGTCACATTCTATAAAAACAAAAGTCAGAGTAGAGGAATAAGACATATATATAATATTTAAATCCACCACACCTTGCAATGTACAGTACCTCACCGTTACAATGTGCATAATATACAAGAGTAATTAGTGCATGATAAATGCAATGCAAGTTGCATCAATATTACATTTGCATCTAAATGTTGTAATGATATAAACTGCTTTTATATGCAACTCGAGTTTGGTGTCTTACTTTGATTTCGAGCTTGATAATTATTGCAGGTCTCATCGGGAATGCCCTGCTCATTTGCATATGCATAAACGCCCATATGATCTCCTCCATGGCATGACCCCGCCCCTCCACAGTCAATCACGTTCTGCACAGACAGGTACGCAGAAGGCCACGCCCCATTCCTCTTGATGTTTATGCGATCTGAATTTGGATGAAAGCACAAGATGTGTTTTTTCTCTGGTGTTCCTCATTACTGTCCTCTGTTGTAGTGTTCTCACCTGCGAGTGCACTGGTGGAGCCCATGGCCCAGCATGAGCCGCAGTACTGAGGGATGTGTTGGTTGCGTGTGACGCTTACATAGTTTTTGCCATCAATGTTACGCCAGTCCCAGGAGGCAGGGAGATCAGAGACGTTTAAATACTCGTGAGGCCGGGGATACGTCCTAAAACATGCATGAAATATTACTATTATTACATCACCAGTGTCACATCAGTTCAATAAGTGACATTGCAGTTCCTTTTACCCTTACAAAATGTAATGTGACGGTACCGGGGAACTGTGATTGTATCAGACTGAAATACAACGGCACTCTGATTTATACTATGTTGAATGTTTATTAGAATGATTTCTGAAGGATCATGTGACACTGAAGACTGGAATAATGATGCTGAAAATTCAGCTTTGCATCACTGAAATAAATATTAAAATAGAAAAACATTATTCTAAATTGTAATATTTCACAATATTACTATTTTTTTCTGTGTCTTTGATCAAATAAATAAGCTTTGATGAGCAGAAAAGAATTCTTTTGAAAACATTAATTTTTTTTAATGTTTCCAAACTCTGACCGCTACTGTGTATATATATATATATATATATATATATTAATTAGGGCTGTTAAACGATTAATCGCATCCAAAATAAAAGTTTGTGTTTACATAATAAATGTGTGTGTACTGTGTATACTTATTTTATATATATAAATACATACACATGCTTGTATATATTTAAGAAATATTTGCATGTATATACTATATATAGATTTATATATAATTTATATTATATATAAATATACATATTTTATATATAAATAAATAACACATTTTTCTTCAATATATAAATGCACGTGTATGTACTTATATATACAAAATTATTTTACACAGTACAAACACATGTATTATGTAAACACAAACTTTTATTTTGGATGCGATTAATCGTGATTAATCATTTAACAGCCCCAAATATATATATAGTCAAGTCACCTTTATTTATATAGAGCTTTTTACAATACAGATGTTTAATTAGTGCTAATAACCTAAATTTAATTAGTGCTGTCAAATCGATTAATCACACCTAACATAAAGGTTTGTAAATATATATGTGTATACATATATTCACACACACACACACACACACACACACACACACACACACATACATGTGTGCGTGCGTGTGTGAATATGTATACACATATATATTTACAAACTTTTATGTTACATAAATGATTAATCGATTTGACAGCACTAATTAAATCTTGTTTTATTTTTTAAACTGAAATTGAGTGAGTTTATGCTTAAAACAATAATAAAACTTGTTGTTTTAAGCAAATACTCAATTTAAATTTTTCAGAAAGCCAGACTAATTTTCAAGTTATTTTGCTTCTCAAGTAAATGTATTTTGGTTTAAGATTGTTTAGATATTTATGCTGGTAAACAAGACAAAACTAAGAAAGAAAATGGTGTTTTTTGTTTGTTTGTTTTTTGCAACTAACATGTTATTGCCATGGTGGTATCTACCCAAAGAACATTGTGGTATGTGGTACTTGTCAAAAACATAGTATTACCATATGTCCTAAAGTAGACTACAGGATATTGCATCGCACTAAAAAATACCATTTTAAGTGGTGTGTAATTTATAGGTTTCTTAGTGCAAGTAAAACATAGATACGAGAAACGAGAAATATTTCCATACTTTCTGAATGATGGTCTGTGGTCCTTCATTGGTTTGTAACACGAATCTGATAGTTGCTGAACTTCAGTGAACCCTGTCGCGTGCACGAACAGCTCTAGCAGAAACGAAAACCATAACACACCAGACGCCATGATGAACGTTTACATCTGGGTTTGACACTTCAGAAAGAGCGAAAACAAGACTTGTACCGCCCTCTACAGAACCGGAGAGAAAGTCCTCAGGTTTAAACAGTTTGGCTATGCTATGGATAAAAATCATACTTTGGTAAATCTTAATTATGACATAAAAAGTTATTATTATGACATAAAGAGTCAAAATTATGGCATATACTAGGTCGTAATTATGAGAGAAAAAAAATTTAAATAGGCCTAATAAGTCGAAATGGACATAGACTCTTTCCATACCTCCTGCAGACATCACACATCATCAGCGTGTTTCATGCTATGCAGAGTTAGACGTTAAAAAAGTTAGACAGACGTCAGTCACCGAACACCGCAACCGAAACAGCAGCCAGACACCTTTTACAGTTCATCCTGAACCAAAACAGCTTATGCAGCGCTCACGCCATGCTACTGTAATTTGTCGTGAACCCGTTATTCGAATTTATGAGTTTCAAATCAAAGCTGAAATGAAACTGATACAGGTCAGAGCTTTTAAAGTTGTTCATATACATTTTTATTGTAATGCTATGTGCTTTGAGACATGAGGTAGTTTAACTCCATCTCTTGTTGTGATGCTTGTTTGCTCGATGCTGTGATCCTTCATGTGCTTTAAAGGGAAAATTGCGTAATGTAATCTTATTTCACAGTAGCCTACAGTATTACTAAAAGTGAAATTGAAAGCTGCAAGTCGGTCTGAAAAAAAACAGATCATGAGTAGGCCTACATTTGAAGTGTTTAAACGTGTTTTTAGATGTGTCAGACACACGAATGAGAAAACGTTTATTCTGATTTAATTAAGACAATTTGAGGATGAGGTTGATTATTGGATTGTATTCAAATGCAGCTTTTATATTGTATATGCACCCTTTTAACTACATGTTGAAGTTGTTCAGCTGTAGTGATTCATTCTCAGCAGCAGGTGGCGCTAAAATACTTTGAAATACATTCTTAGTATTAATAGTTTTCAGTCACATGACTGACGCGGAGGGCAACACATTCATAGATCTGCAACACCTGTCAATTATTATTTGTTTAAAGATGCGAATATTTAGGCTAGATGACCTCTCAAAAGAAGAAATAGCCTACACAAATGCATGTGAACAAAATGCCAATTTCCATATGCTACATACAGCACTTGCTGTAGTAGGCCTATTACACTAAAAACGGGGACATTAACGTGAAAAACACAATGTAGGCCTACTAAAATAGTGATATTAAAAGTTCAACACACACACCTTGATTATGCATGCTATACAGGTGGGCAGATGAGCCGAGAATATGAATGCAACATCCTGAATGGTTAAGTGTTTTCTTTATAATGGTTTTCTATGGAAAGACGCTTCTATGGAACTAGAAACTGCAGGTTGCGTTTATATTCTGGGCTCATATGCATCATCAATAAGGTGTATATTGAATTTTGTCTTTTAATATCATTGTCTTACTACATTAGTGCTTAGAATAAACCTAGTAAAAATTATGAGGAATGCCTTGTTTGGCCCTCCAGATGGGCGTTTCTATAAGTGTGTCGTCACATGAAAACTCAAGGATTTAGGCTATGTTGTATCCCACTAACTAGGTGTAATTTTGGGTGAAGTTCACATCTGTTTAGTTGTTTCAGTAAAACTGTAGTCAGAAAATAAAGAACTACAGCAAAGCTTATTAAAAAAAGGCTTGGAAAGAGTATAGAGAAAAGGCTTTTTAAAGAGGCCCAAATAATCTGCCAAAACATGAGGTTATAATCAGATACTCAATATACAGCAGGCTTTCAGAAGTAAAAATGTTACATTTTTTGTCTTGTTTGACCAAATGCTTCCAAAACAGTCTTTTTTAAGAGATTAAAAGTTTAGAGTGAAGGTTTGGGATTGTCTACTGTAATTATATGGCTTTTAAGAAGACTATAGAAGTCAATGACAAGTTCATCATGGCGTCTGTGACTGTGTGGAGTTGGCAGGAAGTTTCTTGATCTAACTTTTATGTAATGAAATTATCACCAATACTCATATATCTGTGGGAAGTTGTTTAATGATCAGCGTTTGTCGACTCAGCAGAGTGTGTGTACTCAGATTGCCGTGTGATTCAATTTGACATCGTTCTGTTGCTTCCACCTGCAGTTCATTATATCCTCCATGTTCAATTAGCTATTAAATGCATGAGTATCTCCTGACTCTATCAAAGAGAAGAGAGTTTGTTCTCGTGTCAGAGATGTGATTGTGTGCTTTAGAGGAAACAGAAGACAACACAGCCTCCATTACGATCAGCCAGACTCCTGTGGTCAGAGTGAAACAGTATGTTCACAAAGACAGACGAACATACTTCATTTTTTGCAGTATGCAGCTTGTGTACCATCCGAAATTGCATAATTTCAACTAATTGCAACTATATAGTAGGAAAAAACAGTATGTGATTGACAAGACGTGTTAAAAGAGTAAAAAGAGCCCAGATTATTCCGGCAAGATTCTGAAGTGTGCATATGATGGATGCTTTTCTATCCCATAAGGCCACGGGAGAGGATTTGTGAATGGCAGTGAACCATATAGTGGGTATCCATATAAATGGTTTTAAATTTAACAAGACAGTAGTGCTTGAATGGTAAGATAATGTCAAAATGATAGGTTTATAAAGGTTAAAAGTAAGAATAACTGAAATGTACAGTGCATTAATTAGTCAAAAAATGCATGCACTTTTACACTTAAATATTATATTATTAATTTAGTTAGTTAGTAAAATTATGAGTCCCAGAAAGTCACATTCCCAGACTGTCATTTTCGTCATGTGTTCTTTTATTTTAGTACATATATTTTTATTGTACTTATCATGATATGTTTACATTCAAAGCAGATTTTAGAGGTTCAGGTATGTTGATATATTAACATTACAATAACTTTCCCCTGCCAGCATTTTTGATCATTTTCACAAAACTTTCATGGCCCAAAAATATTTAACACAAAATATATCAAGAGAAGGAACAGAGTGTCTGCTTTTAAACAACAACTTATGCATGAAGTTAGAATAAATTAGTTTATTTGTTTGTTTATCAACACTTGAATGTGTGTAAGTTTAATAAAAAAGCAAAAAGCTGAGAAAACCATGTTTTTGTCAAAGACTATGTCCGGATGGGATTCAGAACAATGATTAAGAGATCAAGGCCGAAATCCCATACTCGCTTGAGTAGGTACTTATTTTTAATAAAAAAAGTATGAATGTAATCTGGACGTACTACATTGTCCATGTTGTCATTATCATGTGAATTCAGACATACTTACGCAGTTTTGATTTACAGGTGAAACTCGAAAAATTTGAATATCGTGCAAAAGTTATAATTTTGATGAATGTGGCTTACAGATTATGAAAACCCCAAATTCAAGATCTCAGAAGATTAGAATATTACATGAAATCAATTAAAAAAAGACCCTCTGAAAAGTATAATCGTATATAGTTATATATAATAAATATATTTTCACATTTTAATTTGAATGACTGAAATACAAATGTTGCATGGTATTCAAATTTTTCAAGTTTCACCTGTATATGCTGTTTAATGTTTTGATGATCGTGTTATTTTTCATGTGCTTAAGCAATGCTTCTCGCTTGTTTCTGCTTCTTCTTCAGGGAAAAACGGTGAAAACAACGATAGCCGGAAAATCACGTCAATTAATGAAATAAATATACCGTTATGAAATCCTATAATGCCTGAAATGTTCTGACCATCATTTTTTTGCAGTCAATTCTGAACTTACATTTTTCCCTTTACAGTCATATATATGTATATAGATTTTTCTCAATGGATGATCTAATGTTTGTGTGTGTGTATTAATCTCTGTCTTATTCACAGTAACATATCTTACAGAAAAGGACGTGTGTCTGCTTCCGTTTGATGGACAAACTTTAAAGCTTAAAAGCCTCAGTCTTCTCTCCAATGCTCATTCTAATAGTATAGATGGCTAAAGAGGTTTAATAATGCAGAGCTTTAAGGGTAGATGGTCACTCGTGGTTAAGAGGTTATCAATGTTTTAGGGCTCTAATGAGGATGATGATGATGATGATGATGATGCTCTGAAGAAAGTGATACCTGGAACACCACGCCTAATGTAAAGCTGTGCAGACTGCAGTGCATCACAGTTATACACGAGCTGATTGGCTGATCATATGGACATGGTCATTCCAGAGTCCATTATTAATATTCCATATATCCATTATTTTTTTCTAGCTCATGTTCTTTTACATGAAGTGTGTACAACTTGTCGCCATGATACTATAATGTTGTTGCTAAAGTGTTCAGTTTATTATCACCATAATTAATTTGTATGGAAACACTTTCATTAAGGTCTCATGTGTTAATATTCATGCATTAACTAACATGACCTAACAATATATTTTTACAGCATTTATTAACCTTTGTTAATGTTAGTTAATATTCACGTTAGTTCACTGCAATACAACTTTTGATCTTATAAATGTATTAGTAAATGTTTCGATTAACGAAGATTAATAATGCTGTAAAAATATTGTTGTTTTTTAACTTATCTTAAATTAAACCTAGTTGTAACCATTTTTATTTGTACATTTTTTTTATTTTCATAATTTGTTGTATGTTTTTTTTTGTAATTTTTTTATTGCATTTTGTCATTTAAAAAAATATCTACATATAAAGTTTTTTTAATTACGTTTTATTTGAATTTTAGTTAAAGTAATGATAACTAATTTTATTTCAGTTAACATTTATTTTATTTCAAGTAACTATAATAACACTGTTGCGAGTGTAATTTTGTGTTTTTGTCATTTTTATTCCATTTGGTCATAATGCCTGTTTAGTCTTTATTCATTTTTGTTTTAGTTTGAGTCATTTTAGTACATCAAGTTAAACTTGATTCATGCAAATGTGTTAAGCTTCTATAAGTGGCTCTAAATGGATGTCATAAGTCAGAAGCTGTGCATGTGGACCTATGCCAGTCACAAATCCTTTATTGTATTATATATTCCTGTGACTGTAGGAAGTTTGTTTATGGTCGATGTGCAACATCACCTGACGTTTATGATCCAAACATCAGTCAGGAGACAGGTTTTCTTTCTGATGGACAATCCAGCAAACGTTTGCGGAGCATTAAATGAGATCAGTGTAATTAATCACGTTTATGTTTATGCATAATTGAAACGTCAGTGGATTATCGAGATGATCTCCACTCGCGCATTTGGCTGAAGTGCATCAGAAAAGACGTTTCTTTTAGTTGAACTCATCCTCTTGGATGAATTATGGATGGGAGGCCGATGTTTCTGTTCTTCATGGAGTCTCCACCTTTAAAGAACAATCATAAAAACTATAGATACTGATCAATAGCTTCCTTTGGCTGAGTATTGATCAGCTGCGAGCCACTTAGACGTGATTGTTGATCTTTGACTCAACAAGCTTATCTCCTCCTTCAATGTTGTGAAATCCTCTGAAGATCAAAGAAATGCTGATATATATTCCTTAATGAACCTATAAATCCCATCATAACTCTTTATAGACTAACTTGCATATCCTTAACAGACATTAGTGTTAGACATCTTGTGTTTAGCATATCATTACTTAAATTGTTTTGAAAATGTCATGAAGCTTTGATGCACATTCTTTGGGGTTTAAGAAATTAATACTGAATTAATACAGTAAAGACATTTATAATGTTACAGAAGATTCTATTTCATATCAGTGCTGTTCTTTAGAACTTTCTGTTCATCAATGATTCCTGAAGAAAGTGATCAATGTTTCACAGAAGTATGAAGCATCTGTTTTCAACATTGATAATAATCATAAATGTTTCTTGAGCAGCAAATCATCATATTATCCTGATTTCTGAAGGATCATGTGACACTGAAGACTGGAGTAATGATGCTGAAAATTCATCTTTGATCACAGGAATAAATTACACTTGTCAATATATTCACATAGAAAACAGTTCTTTGAAATAGTAATAATATTTCACAATAGAACTCTTTTTACTGTATTTTTTATCAAATATATGCAACCGTGGTGAGTATAATTTATTTTTTCCAAAAACATTTAAATTGTACCGATCCCAAACTTTTGAACAATATTCATAATTGATTTTTGAATGTACACAAATAAATGGTCTAATTACAGTGGGAGCAAATGAGTTCAACGCCCTAAAGAAACCCTTTTCTTTTACTGTGTTGTAGTGTTTTAAAGAAGCCCAAAACACGAAGAACCAGTAAAAAAAAAATCATGAAAATGAATTTCCAAGAACTATTCTGCGACACAACAATTGTAAGCAGCCAAAAGTTGTTCTTGATAAAAAAAAAACTATTAAAGAAAATTTGACATTTAGAAAAGCACATTTAACTGTTAAACCTTGTTCATCACCGACTTGTATCATAAAACGGACAAGAAGAACTTTTAAGCACTTGTATATTTGCCAACACAAGATTATGATTCGCTCTGAATTAAAAAGTGACTTGTGTTTGTGTTTCTTCGTTCTTCACTGTAAGGATGTGTGGAGTTTGAAGGCTCGATGTCTTGAACAAACACAACTGAGGATTTTCCACAGAAAACATTGCAAAACCAGCTCATGATGTTCCAATATTTCATCTCTAAATGTTCATCTGTGTGTATATGTAAAGGGTAATAAATGTGTGTCCAGACCACTATGTATATGGATTATAGACATTATTCTATTATTAGCTGCTTATGAGAGCCAAGGAATTAAACATCCAGGAAGTTTGATCCGGTGTAAGTGCTTTGTGTTAAAACTTTGATGCTGTCCTGAGGCTGAGAGTTGATGTAGAGTTTTTAAAGAGTGTAAGAGACCCGCTCTCAGATCTCCTATATTCAACACCATTAATGAACAAACACAATGTCAGACAAATGGATTATTGATGGCTCACCTGCAGCATTAGATCACACACACACACACACACACACACACACACACACACACACACACACACACACACACACACACACTGCCAGCTCGCAGGAGAAGAGAACAGGGGTGTTTGGCACGGCTTTAAGACTCGGTGTTTGGGAATGTTACTTTAAAAGTACAGAATTACAGATGTGTTACTACTGTACCTAAAAAAGTTGCAATACTTAGTTACTTTTTATGGTAAGTAATGCGTTACATTACTTTTGCGTTATTTTTTGCCTCATCTGGGCTGGGCTTGCTTGTTTTTTAATTACTGTTTAATTTTTGCCAAATGTAAAGGCCCTTTCACACCAGAAGGGAAAGCGTCGGTTGAAGGAAATGCAGATTGACATCTGTACAGTCGAGGGCGCATGCAGCTAACACAAACCTTTCAGTGCTGGTATTCTGATTTACTGAGGAATATGAAGAAACACTCAGGCTGTATGGGGTTAGAATTATTCCAAATAGGCTAAATAGATTAAAATTCACAAATAAAAAGATTAAGATCCACAAATAAATGTAAAGAGTTTCACAAAAAAATTATAAAATTCACAAATAAATCAAATGAGATTTGCAAATAAAAAAATATTTACAAATGTTTTATTATTGTACAAACACAACTCTCCCGGGGATTTATTTGTGAACCGCTTTCTGTGCATTTCTAAATTGCGGCACTCATTTGTGAAAAGCTTCTTGTGCATTGTAAATCTGTGGATTCTGAAACACTTCTAGCGTCGACGTGTAGACAAATCCACAAATAAGTGGACTCACCCACCGTTTACTCAAGCCAATCCGATCACGGCCACACTGAGCTGGCCAATCTAAATCTAGTCTTCAAGTAGCCAGCACTAGTCAATATAATGGCTCGTTTCCACTGAGCGGTACGGTACGGTACGGTACGGTACAGTACAGTACGGTTCGGGTCGGTAAACCATGATCCGGAGAGCGTTTCCACTGCCAACAGTACCCTTTCTTGATAGGCGTGGTGTTTGCCGGAAAGAAGCGATCGACGTCATTTTCGCGCGAAGAAGAAAGCGACATAGTAAACAACAATGGATGACATACAGCAGATCTTGTTCTTGCTTATCGGCATGTCACAAGAAACAAGCGCCAACATTAGGCGTTTCTCAATACCAAGTAGGCCTACGCAAAGTCCGACTCAGGAGAATGACTCCCGAGGACGCGAGTCCAGTAATTCTGCTAATGGAACAGTGTGTTCTTTAAAGCGCTATCCGCTCACTCTACTCCAGTTATCTCTGTAGTATGTAAATTTTAGGCAACAATAAAACGAAATATGTTATAAAACACCACTCTGCTTCTTTTCGATTTCATTTAAATACATTTTAAACATTATAGGCACACAAATGTGGTTCAGGCAACGCATAGCCTATTATATTCACTGCATGCACGTAGCCTATTTATAACAAAACTAAATATAAAACACAACCCTGCCTCTTTTCGTTTAAATTTAAAAATACTAAACAAATTCCAGGCAATATTTGTACTGTTGCAATAAACAACATTACAGATGGTCTTGTAATAAAATAAAAAATGACAAAACCCAACCCTATCTCTTTTTGTTAAATTTCAGTTTTTAATAATAAAAGCCATTATAAAAGTATAAGTAAAAGGTACAAAAAGCTATACAATAAAGCTTTAATAACATAAAGCAAACAATTCAGTCAAATAAACAAATTCAGCGCTCAAATAGGCTATATGAAACTTCACTTAGCCTTCTGCCAAAACTATTGCCCAGGGAACGAATTATAGATTCACGAGACCAAAGATCGCCTGTTAGGTCTATACAAGACGAATTATATCTCATGTTTAACCACTACAGAGACGTCAGAGTCAGCGGCAAACATCAGAACGACTAGCCGAGGAAAGGCTGTTCCAGGCGGGGAACATGAGCGCCGAGCGCCCGGTGATCGTCTGGAATGGATCTCAGTCAAATTATCATAAATCTATAAATAAACCACAGATTTGATCTTTAAAAAACTACATTCTCGCCTGAAAAAACTCTTAAAACTACATTTCGTGACACAATAACAGTAGTATTATATTTCAACTGTATAAAAATAGCGCTTCTAATGCCCTTGTAGCACGCGCAAGTGACGATACTCTGTCAACCAATCAACGGTCTGCAGTGAGTCTAGCTCCACCTTTTAGTACCTTTTAGTTGTGCTAGGTACCCCAACGGAAGGGTACCCAAAAAGTGGTACGGTACGGTTCGGCTTTTTGGTACCATTCACAACTTTTGACAGTGGAAACGCAAATAATTGCGTACCGTACCGAACTGTACCGTACCGTACCGCTCAGTGGAAACGGGCCATAAGTAGCCTACGATAATGCAGACAGTTCATATATCTGTAGCTAAGAAAACAAGACGTCACATAGGGAAAAATGTGTTAACATTTCAAACATGCAATAGTTTTACATTATTTGAACCTGCTACGGCAGCAGTGAAAAGATAATGGAGCAATATTTGCTTTTGTCGCGCGCGCCTTGCCGGTGTAGAGAGGGTGTTACTGATCATGATGCTCGGGATCTGTGATGATCGTAATTCCCTGAGTTTAACCTGAGAGCGAGGCCTTAAACTCCAACAATCTTTTGAAGACAAGAGTGTTTTACTCAAACAGTTCAGCTCAATTGGAACAAAGCGCACAAAGATTATTACTGCTCCTTTCAAGGGTGCAATAATCGGTTCCCGTACCGGGTGTAAAACCAAACGTGATTGGTTGTAGCGAGAACGTGCTACTACGGTTGTAGCCTACATTTGTAAATATTTTTTTATTTGCAAATCTCATTTTATTTATTTGTGAATCTCTTTACATTTATTTGTGAATCTTAATATATTTATTTGGAATGATGCAACAATTCTAATCCCCCCCACACACACCTAAACCTACCCTAACCAACCAATGCGTATCCTATGCACGTAAAAACTCAATTTAGCGTATAAATTACACGACAATACACATGCGTGCAATAAAGACGCATTTAGTGAGATCGGGTTGCGAGACGCGCTGCTAAAATTCGCGCTCAGGAGCGTCTATGAACATAAAGCCCGCCTACTTTGATTTGATTGGTCATCTCAAATATTTTGACATTGACGAGTAGTGACAGACCAATGAGGCTCAGATGAAACACACACACACACACCCTGTCCTCTGTTTCTGGCGTTCTCTGCTCGGCGCCGCTTTGGATTGAAGAATCTAAATATAACAAGACTGAAGCGAACACGAATTTGTGTAGCCTACATTGTTTAGGGGGGCAAGGCAGAAGTTTAGGGCTGAACCCCCCCTAAAAAGGTACCGTTACGGCAGGGCCGGCCCAGCTATCGGTAGCCTACCACCCAACGCGGTCGAGTGCGAGATGAGATGTAAGTAGCTATTGAACGCGTCTGAGAAAATGATTCATAGGCAAAATAATCAGTTGACCCTGACCTTTCTTCACTGACAGACAAAAATTAAAAGCCTAAGTCAAAGCTCAACTTTAGGAGGGGAATACAAACAAAGAGAAAAAGAGTGTGATGCTGAGGAGAGAAACATAATCAGCTGCCCACTGACATGGTTTAAAGCTGTTGTTATCCATTTTTTTTGCCTTAAAATGCACATATGTACCATGCCATTGCATGGTAATGAAACTAGTTAATAGTGAGCATTATTATTAATATTTAATTTAATTAAAATATTAGCCTTTTTGTATCACCCAATATACGGTGATTCATAGATTTAGCAAATATTGAAAACAAAACTCAAGCTTGATCTTACAGTATTTGTTGAACCATGGTATTGATAAAAACTACACAATATAAGAGCTGAACTGTTGCTTCATTTATCCAATTTCCACTACCATGGAAAAAGTGGGCCGGTCTTGGGCCTGAAACTCCCGGGCTGAAAAGTGGCCCCACTCCGGCCCTGTGGTGCGTTTCCCGAAAGCATCGTTAGCCAACTAAGTTCCGTCGTTACCAATAGAGTTCAATGGAAATTGCGACCAACTTGCGACCATAGTTGGCTAACGATGCTTTCGGGAAACGCACCCCTGGTTAGTAGACATGTAGGAGCAACGTTACTTATAGTCAACAGAATGTGTTAAAGGGACCATCAAAATAAAGTGAAAGCCACATTTACAACATTTGTCAACTTAGAGATATTTTAAATAGGCTAGTTAAATCTAAACGTTAAATCTAAATATTAAATCTAAATCTAAATGTTGGCAATATAAAATTATTTTGTCAGATAAATAACTTGACCAAGTTTTGTGTTTCCTTCATTTTTAACATAAAAAAATTAATAAAAACAACAACAAAACAAAAACAAAAAACTATTTTGATGGTTCAATTGATCCTGTAAGGTCATTTAAAACAAATATTCCCCCTGGACATCACTTTTGGGCGCTTCTGTATATATATGCTATCAATCCATATATTCGACAGGCTCATATTATTGCCTAGCGGACTTAGTCAGCTAAAAAAGAGTGCATGACCGTGATAAAATCTGTTCTAGAAGCCCCGTTGTAATGATGATGAGTTCCTAGTAAAACAGCAATCAAATGGAGCGTCCCTCAGGGGCCACAGGACCCTCCTCCCGCGGGCTCTCATTGGACCCGTGCTGGATCACTTATGATCGGGCGTGAGTCTCTGACCGGAATGCCTGTGGCTTTCAGAGCAACTGTGGAGATGAAGTGAGGAAGTCCTCCTGCACACCGTCAATATGAGCGCGTAAAAGTCACTCCGGGGACAGTTTTTCCTCTTAAAGAACTCTAATCAGTTTTCGCACTAGTGCCTCAGGATACGAAGTGATTTTTTTTGTGTGACACATTCTCTCAGGATACACGCGTTTTTTTCGGACGCATCCCGCGCGCGCACCGCTGGAGAGCCTGACGTCCGCTGCGCGCTCCGAGAAAACCTGGACGAAAACACATCTTTGATTCAGCATGAGTTAGATTCATCACTTCACCCACTCGAGACAGACTTTTAACGCGTTTAATTTGTACAAAAGGGAGTCCATAACTGGAAGTGTGCACCTCGTGTCCGCCGGGACTCATGCAGGACGCATGGAGGATCCAGAGTAAGGGTGCTCGAAGGATGCCGTCCTGTCCCGGATCCAGGACATCTGACATCCTTCACTTCTGAGAGCGATGGCTTCTGAGGTTGTGTGTGGTCTGATCTTCAGAGTGCTGTTGCCGGTGTGTCTGGCGGCAGGTGAGTGTCTGATGTCACTGTTAGAGCTCCGTGCGGAGACGCGCAGCAGGTGCGCGGATACAGCGTGCTAGATTACCAATTAAAGGAAGTTAATAGAAGTTTGCATGTGCAGAAAGAAACACTGCACATCATTAGTGTTAGTATAGTATACAGGTGAAACTCGGAAAATCTCAGTTTTCATGTATTTCAGTAATTCAAATTAAAAGGTGAAACTAATATATTTAGTTTATATATCTATATACATATGCATGATTATACTTTTCAGAGGGCCGACATTTCTGTATTTAAAATCCTTTAAAAAAAAAAATTATTTCATGTAATATCAAATTTTCTGAGATTTTGAATTTGGGGTTTTCATAAGCTGTAAGCCATAATCATCAAAATGATAACTTTTGCACAAAATTCTAATTTTTCGAGTTTCACCTGTATTTGCTATTGCTTAATCCATTTATAAAATCACATACTAATATACTCACTGTAAAAATTATATGATCAATAAGTTTTTTTTTTACATTTTACTCTGTAAACTAATTTTAATAAATTATGAGATTGAACTCGATTTTTAAGTCAGTTTAATATAATTTAAGTTGAAATGTCTTGTAAAAACAGTTTGAACCATATAAGGCTGCAACTGAACTTAAATTTTGAAGTTGAAAAATTGGAAATTCTTTAGTTCTTTCCACTTTTGGTAGAAATTGTTTTTGTAAAATGTTGCGGTATACCACTCTGTCCATATTAACCACCAAGTACATTTAAAATTAATTCATTAATTAATCAATCAATCAATTTATTTATTTATCTGAGCCCATGCAAAAAAAGAAAAGCACATTGGAGAGACTGGGGCTAGTTGTCACGCTTTTATATAGTGAATACTTCTCAGTTTTTTTTTTTTTTTGTAATGCCATTTTGTTCTGTGAAGAAACATAAAATACTTTTTTAACAACATATCTGCATTTAAAATCTATTGTTGGCTATTCAAGGGGTTTTCTGTAAACAGTAATAAATCACAAAACAATTCATGAAAAGAGTTAATCATTGTTAATGGCTCAGAAATTTTTGATATTGCATTTTTTGAGGATGTAAATCTCAATTTGTCTTTATTTATGGAAGTGTTTGAAACCATCATACAAAGCTAGCAAAAACAATAATTTGCATAATTAGTTTTGACTCAAAACGTAGTTAGTTACTGAAATATATGACAATTAATGGGCAATTCCATTTTCCCAATGCATTATTTTATTTCAGTAGATAAAGATAGGTAGATATACGATTTTGGCTCTGAGTAGAGAGAAATGGCAAATATAACAATTCTCTAACTAATTCTCTGGTTGCTCCATAAAGTCTTTTAATAACATGCATCCATTTTGTTTTAATAGAGTAATGCCATTTTTGTCATACATGTCTGAACTTTCTATTAATGTCATCTAATGTGAAACATACCAGGCTGAACATTTATTAATCCATCTAATGAATCACTATTTGACTTGTTCTATATTTTCCTGTCATTTTACTCATTGTGGCTGGTAATTGTTCTGGGTGTTTCTGATAATGAGCTGTTAGATTATTGACAGAGTAATACACTGAACCACCTCAGTGTTTTGAAGAGACACCATTGACTTTTGCATAAAACATGTTTGTTTTATTTAGATAGATAGATAGATGTGAAATCATGAAGATGATTTCATGATAGATCATGAAATGCAATTTTTTTTTAATTATTTATTCCATTTAAGCCTGTAGGATCCTTTTTAGACATTTCCCTCACTCATTTTACTATACATTTTTTGACACCTGCTCTAAAATGTCCCACATATCAAATCATTCCTGTCTGCACAGATGAGACTCGTGCATAGACTCGTTTCATTGTTATTGAAAATGCAGTTTTTAATAAACATTTACTTTTTAACAGGGAACTAAATAATGCTAATTATATATATATGCACTTAATATCTTAAGTAATTTTGCTTCTCAAGTAAATGTATCTTAATAAAAAAAAATGTCAATGGAATTATATTTGTACTGGAAAGCAAGAGATTTTTTTTTTACAGTGTAATAATCGTAATGCATAAGGGACAGTGTGTGTTTGTGCTGTTTTAGTTTTTGAAAACATGTTATTTAAATGATTGAAAACATCTTATTCGCGAAGGTTTTATGCCTTTTGCTGATGTTTTTTATGCTGTTGCATTCACTGTTGGTACTTACAGTCGCTTTTACCATCATGATATTAATCTAGAGGCTTTACAGTGTGTTTAAGGGTCTTAATCAGATCTGTGGTTGCCCATAATTAATCCCCATTCACATTTCCTCTTATTTATATATAATTAGCCCTCAGAAACACACACACACATGCACACAGACACACACTCTTTCTCTCAGTCGGATTCTTCCTATAGGTATAGATAAGATCCACTCTATAAGATGGTAATGTATCTCTTGACAGCCTAAGTCATTTCGTTCTTTTTTCTTCCAAACGCATTTCCCAAGCTGTGGAGCATCTCCATTAATCGGTGGAAAGTCGTTTTAACTGCATGAATTAATAATGTGGCATCAGAGCGGAGAAGAATCGGCTGCCCATTATCGTAAACACCTTTAATATTTGATGATTTTATTTTTTCGCTTGAAGTAGTACTAAGCAAAGGTCATCCGCTGGAAACATAACAGAGGACGGACAGGAACAATAAATGCTCATGTTCAGACGTCAGCACTAACATCTCTGAGATCAAGAGATCTTGGAGTGACTTTTTTTTATTTTTTTTATTTTTTAAATAGAGGTCACGATTCTGAATAGACAACTAAACAAAACAGTATATTTGAAAAGTATATTTGAATCGTTTTTTAAAAACACTTGATTGAATAATTCACTCTCAGACAAAAAGGTACAAAAGCTGTCACTGGGTTGGGATACCCTTCAAAAAACTTATATGTATCATTCGGGTAATAATATGTACACTTTTGGTACCAATATATGTACCTTTAAGCTACTTCAAAGGTGTACTGTACCTTTTGAAAGAGAACCACCTCAGTGACAGATTTTGTACCTTTTTTCTGAGAGTATTTAAGGACTCGCTCGTAAAGACTTCACTTGTTCCATTACTGGATGAATCTGTGTTTTTGAATGAATATTAAATTAGTGATTCCACGACTCACTCATAAAGACTTCAACTGTTTCATTATAAATCTTCGTTTTTGAATGAATATTGAATGAATGATTCAACGACTCGCTCATAAGGACTTCACTTGTTTCATTACTGGATAAATTTGAATGAATGATTCAATGACATCTTTTTTTTTCTAACTTTCTTTCATTTGTCGCCACCTACTTGTGTAATGATGTAAGGATACAATCTTTCTTTGAAGCGTCACGTTTCAAAAGGCGATTTACTCTATTTTGATCGCTATCATAGATATCAGTGTTTATAGCTACAAACCTCATCCATCCTATTAATTGTGAAATTTACTCTGAGTTTCTGAGTGAAACTTCTACACAATTTATTTTCAATACTCTAAATACATATTTTGTTTGTTTTTATGAACTGAGGAACAGGTTGAATTCTATTGCAGGGTCTGTGGTTTGAATCAGTAAATGTGTAAAAGTGTAGTAGTTCTCCTGCTGTCACTCTGAGCTCCTCTGAAAGGCTTTCACTTCTCCAGAAACATCAATTATTCCTGAGATGGATCATGCTTTGAACGCGGTCAGTGTGGTTTTGCTACTAAAGGAATTACATGGCCGAAGCGTTGTGAAGGAATTAAGATGTGATTTTGATTTAGCCACATTTTCATTATCATCTCAAGTTAACTGTCCATGACAGAAGCATCATGTTAAAGGGGTCATGACATGAGAAACCAAATTTGCCTTGATCTTTTGGTATTTAAGAGGTCTTTGTACCATTAAAACTTCCTGCAAGTTTCATAGCTTAAGACGTCCTCCCCATTATAAACGAACAATTTATTTAATCAAGCTCTAAATACAGCTCGTTGTGGATCCTTTGTACGAAGTGACATACCAGTCGTTTGCATATGACCAGGACAACTACGCAGTGTTCATTTAAGCGTGTGTTCTCTACATTTCAACGATGACTATTTTGAGAACAAATCGCAGTATGATGTTGGCTTTGCCAGAAAACCTTTGCTTAAAGATCAGGCCGTGTCCACTATTCTGGGCCCAACAATGATGCCGCAAACTGTAAGTAATGTATTTCATCTAAAAACTACTTTTTATGCATAAGCACTGACGTTAGCCAATCATAACAGTAGGCGTTAACACTGAACTCTTAAAGGGGAAACACCCCCAAAACAGACTGTTTGAACCAGAGGACGAGAAAGAGGGTGGGAAAAGGTTTTTTTCCAAAAAACTATAGTAATACTATAATTGCACCTAAGGGAACATAATCAAACAAAAAACAAAAACCATGTCATGACCCCTTTAAAGCTACAATATTTTTTTTTTCGCCGCTAGGGGTCGATAACCTCTTACAATAACAAAGGAATTATGGACCTTGTCGTCTGATGGATCTAATAATGTTTATGGATGAGTGAATACATTGATGTTTTTAACATGACTGTGGTATGAAGCAGGTCTCGATTGCTAATGAGAGAGAGATCTGAGCGCCACACGCGAGTCCCGCGGATATAAAGGAATAAGGACATGTCAAGTGCTGAATTAATAACACAGGTCAGTTTATTAGACGAATGAAACTTGTGAGGTAACGCAGCGCTGTTCCACTTGGTCTACACTATCACACCAAACTGCATTTGAGTGTGTTAAAAGTTATAATGTTATTCTATGTGTTAGTTTGTTGGCTGTATGAGACTAACAGTAAGCTAGATCAACATTAGAATAACATACTGATCATATTCTAACATTTCATCATGTTGAGATATATAACATTGTCATTGATTGTGATATATAACAATTGCCCACCTGTCTACATGAAAGAGCGGCGTCTATATCAAGTCGTAGTTAGTCACACACGCTAACTCTCAGATCTCGAAAACGCCACGCTGATATTGAACCTCGTTTTAGTTCTCCTTTTGTCCCAAAGTCTGCTTGCCATGGTCCATAATGTTTGAACGAAACAACAACAGCGTGAGCGTGCCGCTAGACGTAACGCAGTCGTCCACGTCTGTCGCCATGGTTACTATGGCAGTACGAGCGGAAACCAGGGATAGCGCGGATATTACGTCATTGACAGGCGAAAGGTGAACATGGACGAGCCATTATTTAAAATTGGAATTAAAAATCTTTGGGAACTTTTGGGATATTGTTAGTACACAACTGCAGGAAATATATCACACTGTACCTTTATAATGAAATTATCTGATTAGATGTATTTGTGCAGTGCTGTATGTGATGCATTAGTGCAAAAAAAGGAAGGAAATATTGTCAAAAAATACAGTATTTAATGCATTTTCATATTTTGGCCTGGCTTCTTGTTACAGAGTGGTGTTTGCTTGTGCAAAACTCACATAATGTTTTAAACTTTTCAAGAATATTTTGAGTGTTTGAGCGCTTTGGCCTCAGGTGACGTGATCCGGATTAAACTGGTGTCTAACCGTGTGTTTTGCTGTGAGCTGCTGCTGCTGCTTTTATTAACAGGATGAATGTCTGTGCTGTAATCTATAAGACTGAGTTTAATGGCCTCCATCTCTGTGTTTAGTGGTCCTGCACTTATCTCTCTCTCGCACCAGTGTGTCTGCTGTCCGCCTGAACCAATGCCACAGCGCTTTTCTGTCAAATGCTCAATATTTTTACAGACTCCAAATTATATTATCTCTGTTGCACATAGATGATAGTTAATTAATCTAATACATTACTATATATTGGCTACTGTGCATCACACACAAAATTGTGTGTGTGTGTGCAATGCATATATAATTAAATATATGTATATTTCTAATCAAATATTTTTACTTATAAATAGTTAATTTATTATTTATTTAAATATATTTTTTTACAACAGGGTTCTTGAGTTAATAGTGAAAAAGGTTCTTACATTTTTGGTTCTTCATTTCAGTGTTTAAATATTAAAGGTAATTGTGTTTAGTTTTTAATAATGACTATTTTTTCATTCACACATGCTTTTGACAAATGCTTTAATCCAGAATGAACTGCATTGAATTCAAGGTTGTATTATTTAAGTGCAATTTTGTTCAAAAACGGGAAAAAATATAGTAGTTTTATTGATTTATTTTTGGTTTGTAATATATGTAAATAATATGTTCCCATAAGTATTGCATAATATAGTTATTTGATATAGTACTTAAACACTTGTTAATGGAATCATTAAGGGTCTGGAGTCGTTAAATCGGAGGCATAATCATTAAATTCCTTACAATAACTATATCCATAATTGGCACAAACTGGAGCAGGACTCTTCAGAGCCTTTTATTTTATGTGAACATAAACTGTTTGTGTTTATACTGGTTTTAGTTTTCTTTTTAATATCACCTTTCCATATTGTGCCAGTGTGGCTCAATATTTACGACTCTTGTTATGATAATAGCAGAGGAAAATCCCTGTGGTCGTGATATCTGCACTTTTATTGTCATTCTTGCATTTTTCTCTCACAAATGAGGTTTTTGTAGCAGGGAATAGAGATATGTTGGATATTTACCAATCTTAAACAATATAATGAGTATTTGGGCTGTTTTTACATTTGTAAGTGATGTAATGGCATTCTTGCTGTATTTGCCGTCTTTGCACATCTCCAGAGAATAGGATGTTTCTGTCAGGTTCAGATGAGGGCTTCTGCTGAGCTTCATATTTGGTAGTGAAATAAACGTGTGTAATATTCCCAGTATCTGCTCATAAAATGGCAAACATGCGAGATTTACATCAATTCAAGCTGAAGAGGAGGTTTTTTAAATGCAGTTACTTTTCTAGTAGAGTGTAGTTGTTAAAATCAAGTGTCACACCAGTTTCCCATGACCAGTGAAGATTAAAGGCCATGGCTCATGGAAAGAGGGAGACTTTGGGAAACTCTGAGCATGTGTTGCAGAACTAAAGGCCTGTAAACGAGACCGTGTTCTCACAGACATTTACTCTTCATGTTAAAACATATAATGCTAATAATACAGTATATGTCAAGTCAAATCTATTTGTTTAGCACTTTCAAAATACAGGTTGTTTTAAAGCAGCTTTACAGAAAATCATGGTGTTTATGTATTAATATACTTTAAATCATGGTAGATCCAAAATGATGCAAACCTGAAGTTATACTTTGAAAACCGATTACTTTTTTTTATTTTTATCCTGAAATCAGATTTATTGATCTGTCTGTCCATCCATCCATCCATCCATCCATCCATCCATCCATCCATCCATCATTCTGTCTATCATTCTGTCTGTCTGTCTGTCTATCCATCCATTCATCCATCCATCATTCTGTCTATCATTCTGTCTGTCCATCCATCCATCCATCCATCCATCCATCCATCCATCCATCCATCCATCCATCCATCCATCCATCCATCCATCCATCCATCCATCCATCCATCCAATATATATATATACTTAAACATATTCTCATCAATGTGAGTGAGCATCATTTCAGGCTTTTTAATGTTTGTTAAAAATGTATAATGCAGTATGTGTGCTTTTTTTAAAAAAACTCTAGATTACTCTAATAATATGTTTTGATATCTTCTCTCCGCAGCATGTCTGTTCAGGTACAACGTACTGTCCTTCATCTACCTCCTCTACCTCCTCCTCATCCCTCTCTTCCCAGAACCCTCCAGCATCACCATGCAAGGTAAGAAGCCTCGCCGCACCAACACTAACTCTTCCCTGAGTGTCACCGCTGCGAGGAACATCCGTCTCCTCCTGAAACCGGCTTTAGTGCCTCATGCAGGAAATCTAATGGAGCAGAAGCGTTAACAAAGCATTCATTGAAAGGACTACAGCCCTGTAGATCATGATTCGGGGCTTTCGTTCAGAGGGAAGAACTTCATGCGCTCTTAGAAGACAATCAAGATTTAGGGTGTAACGAAGGTGTGCTGATCACGCTGAATAATTGATAAGAACATTATGATAAATCTGTCTTAATCCACTGAGACGAGGAAGATTTAAGTCTTAGAGTAACTGATCGGTGGGATTTTTTTAAATCCCATAACAGAGCCTGTTGAGACCAATATAAAAGAGAAACATGAACTCGGTTTGAATCATGTGATCCTAAACACTTTTGTTATGTCACTCCCTTAAATATGACGTCAAAGAAATAATGTGCATTATTTAAATGTCACAATCGGGGTTGAGCAGAATTATGCATAAATGATGTTAGAAAAAAATCAACATGGTGAAATTAATACTTTGAATTTAGTTATAGTCACACTACTGGTCAAAAGTTTGGGGTCTCTAGTCTACATTTTTAAACATATTTTTTAAAGTCTCATTTTATGCTCAACCAGGCTTAATTTATTTCATCAAAAATACAGTAAAACAGTGAAATATTATTACAATTTGAAAGAACTGTTTTCTATGTGAATATATTGTAAAGTTTAATTTATTCCTGTGATCTTTACTCCAGTCTTCAGTGTCACATGATCCTTCAGAAATCAGTATAATATGATGATTTGCTGATCAAGAAACATTTCTGATTATTATCAATGTTGAAACCATTTGTGCCTGATACATTTTTTCAGGATTCTTTGATAAGTTATGCAAAGATATTGGTATAAAGTTCAAAAGAACAGAATCTATTTGAAACAGAAATCTTAATGTTTTTACTGTCACTTTTGATTTAGTTGGTACTTGCTTAATAAAAGTATTAATTGCTTTCAAAAAGAAATCTTACTGACCCCAAACCTTTTGGTTTATTTGAAATATAATGTAATGTACATTCGAATCAGTGTGTTTTATGGTCCATTTCGGCTCTGTTCACGGAGGTGTGTTCGGACGCTTGTTTGCCGATTGTTAATTATGTATAAGAGAAGGTTTTCATGGAATAAGATGAAAGAGGAAGAGGACAGGACATTTTAAGTGGTCTACTCGCACTCATCAATAGTTCAGTAGACCTGTGCTCATAGTAAGAGCAATGCATGCTGGGATTCACACAGATTCATCAGGCTTTATTGGGATTCTTGCTGTGGGAATATGCAAATGTTGGAAATGTAGACTATTAAAAAAAAAAAACAATAATATGGGATGCTGTTAATATGAGATTTTTAATTATGCAATTGTAAAATAGAAATGCCTGCAGGTGTCTGTGGAAAAAGTGGCGCATGCAAACCTAGATTCACACACGCACTTCTGTGTGTTTGCTTTGTTTACGACAGACAAAACAGTTCAGAGGCTTTGAATGAATGACTCATTCTGTTCCTATGAAAATAAATTGATAGTCTTTATAGAATTGAGTTCACTTTTGCTTTTGCATCCTGGTCACGTTTCATTTCAAATTTTAAGCACATTTTAGGTCTAACCTATGACTGGAAAAGTATACTTAAAAAGTTATTATACGTGTGTGTGTGTATTTCTATTTTAAATAAATACTGTTCTTTTGTTTTAACTTTTATTCATCAAAGAACCCTGAAAAAAGTATCACAGGTTATATATATTAAAAAAAGCAGCACAACTTTTTCCAACATTGCATATTATACTGATTTCTGAAGGATCATGTGACATGAGAAAACAGCTATTTTAATATATAATAATATATTACTGTTAATATATAATATATTGTATTTGTGATGATTATTTTTTGTTATATAGTCCCGTAGCAGTATATATAACATAGTGATATATATATATATAATTTAACTATTAAAATCTTCATATGATTCAAGGAATATTTCTACTCAAAAGCCGCTGATTTATTAATGTTGAAGATGTTTATTTTAGTCAGTGGAGAAGAATTTGAAGCGTTGTCAGTTTTGGCGAGTGTTTTATCTGTGATGTCTAGCGCTGTGAGACATTTTTCTGTAATGTTATCTAAACACTGAGGTGAACCGATGTCTTCTGTCAGGTTCTGTTACGCGTGGACCCTTCCAGTTATTGGGAATATAGATAAGAACATAGATACGGGAGATATGTCATATTTCTCTTGGCTTGATTCATCTTTGTCTGACATTATCAAGTGTCTGTGTATTTGACGTCCCACACATTTGCTGTATGTGACAAAAATAAAGTTAACCTTTTATTTTCCTTCCGTGTAGTTTTAACTTCAGGCAGAGGTTATTTAAGCTTTCTCTGTGTGCATTCACTATATTATCCATTACAATATATTTACACATTTGACAGATGCTTTTAGCAAGATACAATGCATTGAAGCCTTGCAGTTTGTTATTATGTAAATTCTTTAGGAATCGAGCCAATAACCTTGATGTTTCTATATGTCACATTACTCTTGAAGGAGATTCTGTGACGTCAACATCTTGCCCACAAAATTAAAGGGTTATTTCACCCAAAAATTTACATTTTCCCATAATTTACTCACCTTAAGCAATCCTAAGTGTAAATGACTTTCTTCTTTTAGCTGGACACAATCAGAGTTATATAACAAAATATCCTGGCTCTTCCCAGCTTTGTAATGGGAGTGAATGGTACCAAAAAAACGTCTCAATCCATCATAAAAGTAATCCATACGGTTAATAAAGCCCCTCTGAGGCAAAAACATGTGTTTCTGTATATGGAAAAATGTCCATATTTATACCTTTAATCACTGGTAACATCCTTACGTGAGTCTAGTTCCGGCAGAAGAGTGACCTCTGACCCCACGCTGTTGGCCATTTAAATATCTGCTCCAAATGTATATTTATCTTTAGTTTGTACAAAACTGAGCTGTTTTTATCCTCCATATTCTCACTAGGCTATATCACACTGTAAAAGCCTGATGCATCAAAATAATATATACATCTGCAACCCCCCCACCTTTATTTTTCTTCGAGAGGTTCAATAAACAATACTTTTTTCCTGATTTATATTTCATATGTCAGGCTTTATAGGGTTAAAAGGTCCAAATAAAAGCTGAAGTTGCTGCAGAGGCGGCAAAAACTGCACCGTCAATTGAAAAGGAGAGGTTTTTTTGTACCTTATTGAACGGGGATGAAATATGTGACATGAATGGCAGAGATCTGCTTGCTAAACTACACATAAACTAACAACCCCTTCCCTCTGTTAGGGAGAAATGAACACAAATGTGTTTTATAGAGTAAATCAGGACAAGCCGTGTCCAGGCCGAGGACGAATGGCTAGCATCTGCGCTTCTCACGTCTGGATTCTTCCGATTATGTCTCACTTGTGGCTAAAATGATCTCCATTAGGACGCATTACGTGTGATGCCTCGCACAGCCGTGCTCAGGCCTGCGCCGCAGCGGAAAATATCGATTGTTGGTAGAGAAAAACACTCTAAAAATACTTTAATACTTCATTTGACCTTGGTGTTATGCTATTTGAGAGCGCTAAAACAAAGAGGCTTTCACGATTAGCTGTTGTTAGTCTTGTAAGAACAACACGGAGCGCTTCTGCGGAGGGAAAGCAGTAACACAAGCTCCATTAGCATCTTCTCAGATAGCAGGAGCGGCCATACGTATACACATCCATGCTTTCATTGAGTAGAATGTATTCTGATTTTCATTAGTTATTTCTCAACTTTTAGTTTTTTTATTGTTTTTTTTTTAGATCTTTGTGTTATGTTCTAGAAGCGGATTTGTGTCCCATCTGAATTTTGCTTCCCTGTGGATCCTTAAAAAAAGTCTTAAAATGTCATGTAGAAAAGTCTTAAAATAGTCTTAAAATGTCTTAAAATAGTCTTAAAATGTCATGTAGAAAAGTCTTAAAATAGTCTTAAAATGTCATGTAGAAAAGTCTTAAAATGTCATGTAGAAAAGTCTTAAAATGTCATGTAGAAAAGTCTTAAAATAGTCTTAAAATGTCATGTAAAAAATTCTTAAAATATTCTTAAAATGTCATGTAGAAAAGTCTTAAAATGTCTAAAATTCAGTTAGATCAGATGTAAGTTTTAAAGGCCTGGTTTTACAGACAGGGCTTAGATTAAGCCTTAGTTCATTCAGGACATTTAAGCAGCTTTTATAAACTTGCCTTAGAAAAAAACATTACTTGTGTGCATCTTAAGACAAAACGATGGCATCATTATTTTGTAACAACATATATTTCATCAATATCTTTTATAACAAAAAAATTAGTTCATGCATGATTTATTTCATTTTATATTGTTTTAATATATAATATTTTATTTTATTAGTTTATATATATCTATATCTATATATATATCTATATATATATATTATGCAAATCTTTTATTTTATTGTATTTGTTTTATTTTATTTTATGTTTAATTAAATTGTATTTATTTTATGTTATGTTTAATTATTTTATTTCAAGATATGTCAGTGCAAATTGCTTTTAGTTAAAACAGGTCAAACATGCATGTTATAGTATATAAGATATGTAAATTTTTTATATATATATATTATTTATATAATAACAAAAAATTAGTTCATGCATTTTTATTTCATTTTATGTTAGTTTTAATATATAATATTTTATTGTATTAGTTTAGTTTATATATATATATATATATATATATATATATATATATATATATATATATATATATATGCTAATATTTTATTTTATTATTTTGTTTAATTAAATTGTATTTATTTTATGTTATGTTTAATTATTTTATTTTAAGATAAGTCAGTGCAAATTGCTTTTAGTTAAAACGGCTCAAACATGCATGTTAGTCTGGAACTTGTCTTTAATCTCTTAAATGCTATAACAAAAGTATTTTTTTAAATTTTGGACGGAAAAACAGGAATTGTGATTCAGCTTAATGTGATTGTTAAACTTCAAAAGCAGAGAATGTAATTAAATAAATGTTAGCGCTTCACGTTCAAAGTGAAAACATGTCACAGGCTCGCGGTTTCTGAGCAGTACGCAAACAGTGAATATGCGCATTTATGTCAAGCGATTTCTTATTTACTATTGATGAATTATGACAATGTTTACTTTATGGTGTTTATAGCTATTATAATATGTTGTAGATGGTTGTAAGAGTCAATATTTGATCTCCATTTTCTTGATGAGCAGCTGAACGCAACGCATAGGCTTTTCAAAATAAAAGTCCATGTGTATTTCTTGCTTGTTTATATCAAATATATTGATATAGTGCATAATACAATTTCAGTACATATGCATAACCAGAATAAAACATGAAGTAAAAAAAAAGTATTTATTTTGAGATTGCATTGGTTTTTGATGTATGTATTCATTTGTGCTGGTCTTATAACTCTTACAATTTGCTCCCTCTAAGTCTCTTATGAAATATTAACAAACATCAAGTCATTTAGCAGATATTTTTTTCCAAAATGATTTGCAAAACATTTATTACACGGACAATCATTCTGGAGTAAAGGAATAATTCAACTAAAAATGATGGACCTCTGTTGTTATTTACTCCTGATTCCACAACTTTATGCTGTTATTATCTTTTTAAAGAAAGAAATGAGGATGTAAATAATGACAAAATTTCCTTTTTTCACTACACCACTATGACTTTTGTTTGAGATAAAATCAACATGTCAGACAGGAATCAGAAGAAGTGCCTGAACTGAACGGTTGTTCTGTTGCTGTTTCTCCTCCAGGCCACACGGGGCACTTGCTGATGTCTCTGTGCTTCTGCAGTATGAGCTTCCTCTTCATCCACATCGTCTATCAAATCACAATCCACAGTTTGCTGGCTGGAAACACCATCAGTTCTGAGTTCAACTGTAAGTTACACTCTTTCTTTATGGTTCATTAAGACTGCCATAAGTTCATGCTCCATAATAAAGTGTCATCAACTGATCATGTTATGTCAGTGTTGATGACTAGAAAGTTGTGCTAGTAGAATTATTACTATCCACTGGCATGGCAAAAGTTGAATTTTTTATTTTATTTTAAATAATTGTATTTAATTTAATTTGTATTTAATTAAATTTTTGGCAGTACAATGTTAAAATTACCATTATTTTTTTTTATTATATTTTGTTTGATGTATCTTTTATTTAATTGTAATGTTTTATTGACTATTGATTAATGAATTTTTACACGTTATTTTATATTTTATTATATATATCTTGTTTAGTTTTTCATATATAATAACATATATTTAAAGGAACACTCCAACTTTTTGTGACTTTATCTTATTCCCTGTATCCCCCAGAGTTAGATAAGTCCACACACACACTTCTCATCTCCGCTCGTGCCGTAACTGTCTGACGCACACACCGCTAGCCTAGCTTAGCACAAAGACTGGAAGTAAATTGTTCCAGCTAGCATTCTGCTCCCAATAAGTGACAAAATAACGCCAACATTTTCCTAAGTGAGTCGCCTTCTGAGAATATAGTTCCCAGTATGTATAGCTACAGTTAAAAGATGCCTGTGTCTCATGTGACCTTGTTATTTGTACACACTGTGACTATACAAATCACAACATATAAATAGGAAAATGTTGGCGTTATTTTGTCAAAAATATATATTTTATTTTTTTTGAGTGACATGTGACCTGAAGATTTCTGTAAAATTCACTCTTATGGCATATGACTGTAAGACTGTTAAGCACACAGATTTCCGAGACGATAAGCTTTATGGGCGTCTGTGTGACTGTGAAACGGCTCTTCATGCTGCATGAACTCACAGTTTATAATAGCGTAGCAAGTTCTGCTCACACATCATATAAACCCAATCCTCGTTAGTCTTCCTGTCTTTCACACTGGAAATAAAGACCTCTTCTTCTTGTGGAAAGGAGGACAGAGCCGTGCTCAGGGGTCACTGACCTCTGACCTTCATCGCTCCACTGACCTCGGTCTGCTGACCACGCTTATTTTAGCATTGTACTGCCAGGCATGAATTATGGACCAGTCGAATTAAGATTAACTGACAATTTTTTATCTGACATCTATTTAACGATCTGAAACGCAAGTCTCAAACGTGAAACGTAAGTAACTCTGTGTGCGGATCTCGGTGCTGTTGCTGTTATACCGGCGGGATAAATGACTCTTGCGCCCGACGCAAATCTAAAATGTGTTGGTGTGAAGTGGCTACATTTCTCATAGTGTGGTTTGGGCGTAACGTGAAATAAACCAATCAGAGCGACATCTCACATTCCCTTTAAGAGCAGGCGCGCTTGTTCCACGGCGGATTTTAAAGGTTTTTAATGAACTTACATGATGGTGAAGGTGATTTCACAGTCTTCAGAATTTTGTTTCCTGACAATTTGTCCGGTGTCCATTATTTATATATATATATAATATATTCCTATATATTCCTATGTGTCTTTCCACTATTGGTCAAACAGGTTTGATCCACCATTACTACAATTAGTCTGAATAATTTGGGTAAATGTGTAAGCTAGATTATGCCTATTTTTTCACATCTTCATGGATACCACAATGATTTTCCCTCGGGTGGTAATATTTTTCCTTGTAATTATGTATGGTTTGCAATAATGGGAACTGCTGCGTCTGTGTAAATCAGAGAAGCAAAGTGTACACGCGTTGTGCACACGCTACATTATGGCCAAGCATGCGCCCTTAAAATATCATCTGAATATCGCGCCACTGACTTTAGACTCGTTTTTCGTGGTCAGTGGAGGAATTGTTTTCTGGAACTGCAGAATATCACCAGGGAACATTAGCGCTGGAACACGCTCCTCTTTTCCTGAACCGCCCCGGGAGCGCAAGTTCATTCCCTAATTTACAGACGTGCGTCTGTGGAGGGAAAAGTCCCTGTGCGTCGGTGCAGAATAGGAATGATACAGTGATGTGCATAAGTTTGGACACCCATGCTAAAGTTTCCTAAAAAGAGGAATAAAAAATCATCTTTTGGAAATTGATCTTCATGCCTTAATAAAAAAAAATGAGGAAAAATCCAACCTTTAAGGACACCAATTTTCTTTTTGAATGAATAATGTATCGTAAATAAATAAATGTTCTTCCTTAAAGTACAGGGTGCATAAGTCAGGACACCCCTATGTTAAATCCCCATAGAGACAGCAGATTTATATTTTTAAAGGCCAGTTATTTCATGGATCCAGGATACTATGCATCCTGATAAAGTTCCCTTGGCCTTTGGAAGTAAAATATCCCACATCATCATCACACCTTCACCATACCTGGAGATCTGCATGGTTTTGCATCAGTTTTTAATGCAATGTACTGGAAAAGTTGTGTTTGTGTCAAATCATGAAGATATGTTTCGTCTATCTCGCCGCAAGCTTGACTTTAAATAACTGTGAGAGAGGATTATGGGAAATGTGCCACTTAGATTTGTCTTTACCCTCCAACTGTTCCCGTCTGAACAATGAAGACATTACTCACGTCCCGCAGAGACTGAAGACTATTTACTGTTTCTGGGAATGACAAAGCGGTTCACCTTTCTTTTATAACCCTTCTCAGAGCTGATGATTAGACATTTTGTTTTATTTAGACACTTTATTTTTAGTTCTGTCCTGACATTTGAACTTAACACAGTATGTCTGTGTGTCCATCATAATATATTAAACTCATAGTCATATCAGTTATTACAGTGTCACATACACTCTTAGAAGAAAAGGTTCTATATAGAACCTTAAAAGGTTCTATCGGCGCTACGTATTTGGAACCCATAAAAGGTTCTATACTCTTTAGAAATAAGGGTTCATTTGGGGTTCTATATAGAACCATAGGGTTCTTTACTCAACTCCAAAGAACCTTTTATGCTAAAAAGGTTCTATAATGATATATTTTGGCACAACGGTTCTTTATAGGCTATTATTCATTAATATATTACATTATTCTGCAACATTTTGTAGTTGTAATTCAATTATTGTTTATTAAACTGTAGTAACTTAATATCACATTTTAATCATGCTGATTTTTGGAGGAGAAAAACTGAAATGGCACTCTTCGTGTGATATTGATTAACTACATAAAATGATATAAATTTATACATTTAACCCCCATATCTTGCTTTTTGTGATCATTCACATGCATTCATAAATACATTTTAGGGTCTTGATGTTTGTCAATAATATGAAATATATAATCCGGAAAGGACAAAACAAATGATAATGAATGAACCCCTAAAAGGTTCCAAATACGTAGCGCCGATAGAACCTTTTCTTCTAAGAGTGTATAAGTCGACTTGTGTCTAACACTAGTATCTCCAACATGATAACATGATATCATTATTCATAGTAATAATGGTGTTTAGAATGAATCGTGCTTGTTGAATTGTGACCGTGACGTTTGAAAGGTTTCGATCCTCCTTAATGGAATGAAATGACATCCATTTGTCTTGGTTTTCCTTTTTCTTTCTGAAAATAGATGCTAACATTTGCGTTCCTCCCAGTAGGTTTGTTGTCAACGTTATATTGGTGTGATTTGAATGTGATATTGAGTCCCGTCTGTAACAGTACTTCAGTCTCTAAGGCTGTTCAATACCTAATTACTCTCCTAATCTCTAAGAAACACAGTCTGACGTATTGATTTGTGATTACTGTAAATAACAGACACATCTAAGTTGAGCTGACTTTACGGATGTCAGACACAAGTGCTTATGTCAATTGATGTGCACTGTCCCTTTTAAAATAAAATAAAATAAATATAAAGGAATAGGCTCTATGGTGATTTTTACCATGGTAAAGAGGTATTGTTAATCAAGACATGGTAAAGTCTACAGCTTAAGTGTGCAAGATCACAGCAACTTATAATATAATCTTAAATAGATCTATTAATTATATCAATATGACTATCAGTTAATGTGATGTATTGATATATTTATTTTATTTTAAAGTTATTTTAATTAGTTATTTAACTTTTAATTGTTTATTTTAAGTATTTAACTTGGTTGAATTAAAAAAAAAGGTTAATATATTGTTAAATAAATGTATTAATTGGTGTCAGTTAATGTTTGGATTTATATGTATGTATATGTAGGCTATGTAACTATGTATAATTTATTTGAACAAATATCTTTAAATATTACATTTTTAAAATGTTTACATTTGGTTGAATTAAAAAATGATATAAATGTATTAATTTGATCAATATGACTATATTGGTATAGGTCTATTTTTATGTATTTATGTTTTTTATACATTTTTCTAGAATTATATACAATACAATACAATACAAACTTTATTTCTAAAGCACATTTTAAAACAACCAGGTTGACCAAAGTGCTGTACATTCACATGAAACAGTAAATAGAAGATACAACAACACCAGACAAATTACAACAATTCTCATGCTGGATTAAAAGCTAAGGAATAAAAATGTGTTTGTAGTCGCGATTTAAAAACCGGAAAGGCTGGGAGCCATTCTGACATGAAGAGACAATTTATTCCACAATTTATTTAGTTATTTATTTTTCGCTGAATTAAAAAATGGTTAATATATTGTTGAATAAATGCATTCATTCTTATCAATAGGACTATACTGGTATCAGTTGATGTTTTTATGTATGTATTTATTTTAGAGCTGTCAAATGATTAATCACAATTAATCGCATCCAAAATAAAAGTTTGTGTTTACATAATAAATGTGTTTGTACTGTGTAAAATTTTTTTGTATATATAAGTACACACACGTGCATTTATACATTTAAGAAAAATGTGTAATATAAATTATATATAAATCTATATATAGTATATACATGCAAATATTTCTTAAATATATACAAGCATGTGTATGTATTTATATATATATAAAATAATTATACACAGTACACACACATTTATTATGTAAACACAAACTTTTATTTTGGATGTGATTAATCGTGATTAATCATTTGACAGCCCTAATTTATTTATATATATATATATATGTTTATTTATTTTTTTCTTCGAAATCAGCGAAATAAATGAGCAAGTTAGAAGAGCGGTTCTCTTTAAATCTAGTGTTGCTCTTTTTAAAGGCCGCGTGTCGTCTCGTCACATTAATCATCGTAGACTCGCGCTGAAATGACCTTCAGTGACCCTGTAGTTTGATAAGGAAACTCACCTTGGCTCTTGTCGTAGTGTAAATGAAAGCCCTGGTTATCGCTGAATCACTCTGTGCTTTCAAAGTCAGTGTGCTGGAAAACTCGATACAATGGCTAGTAAAGCTTTATCTTTTCTGTTTACCAGGTTCGGTGTGGGAGAAGTCCATACGACAGATTGGTTTCGAGAGGTGAGTCCAAGCGCTTGTTTTAATTACCAGCCCTATAAATTGCCTGAGAAACATTTTATGAATGTTTCATTTCATGCCTGTTTATCAAACTCTCACATTGCTGAAAGGTTTTTAATTGAAAATGTTTTTACTGCGTGAAGTGGAATCTCTCGGCCCGTACTGTTTTATAGCAGACACTAAACCTACAACAAGCACTACAGAAACATCCCAGATTATTGATTCAGTTTTTATTGAACCCTTTGAGGGGAAAAGAGAAGGTATGGTTGATGGTACAGTAATATTGGGAATGGAGCAGCATATACAGTATACAGTATATATTTTTAAATGATATGTAAAAACAATGCAATGATGCACATTATAAGCAGTCATATGCTACATTGTCACATGAACTCTTTTATGTTGCTTATCATATTAATCAAAATATAGTGCTATACAGTATTTTAACTTTTTAACAAGTGTCTGGTTCATACTTCCTTGGTTCATTTCTCACACTGAGGGAATTTATGGTAAATGATGATACTTTAATTTTTATTAAAGCTACACTGCAAACGAAGTTTGGGGTCGTTTGGATTTTTACAAATGTATTTGAAATAAGATGCTCACCAAGGCTAGATTTATTTGATCAAAATACAGCAAAAACAGTAATATTGTGAAATATTATTATGATTTAAAATAATGGTTTTCTATTTAGATATATAGTACCGGCCAAACGTTTGGAAACATTATTATTTTTAATGTTTTGAAAGAAGTCTTTTCTGCTCAAGCCTGCATTTATATGATCAAAAATACAGAAAAAAACAGTAATATTGTGAAATATTATTAAGATTAAAAATAATGGTTTTCTATTTGAATATATTTTAAAATGTAATTTATTTCTGCTGAATGTTCAGCATCATTACTCCAGTCTTCAGTGTCACGTGATCCTTCAGAAATCATTCGAATATGATGATTTTTGTTTTTATAACCTGTAATACTGTTTTTAAGATTTAAAAATAAAAAGTTTAAAAGAACAGTATGTATTCAAAATTGAAATCTTTTGTAACAAATATTCAACACTACCGTTCAAAATATTGGGTTCAGTAATTTTTTTTCTTTGTTTTCTTGAAAGAAATGAATGCTTTTATTAAGCAAGGATGCATTAAATTGATAAAAAGAAATGATAGTAAAGATTTAAATTGTTAGAAAGGATTTGAATAAATGCTGTTCTTTTTAACTTTTTATTCATCAATGAATCCTGAATAAAGTATCCAGGTTATGTATATATATATATATATATTTTTTTTAAATCTGTTTCTGTCATTGATAATAAATTGCATTTTAAAATATATTCAACTAGAAAACTGTTCTTTTAAATCGTAATAATATTTCACAATATTACTGTATTTTGATAAAAATAAATAAATGCTGCCTCGCTGAACATAAAAGTCTTTGAAATGCATATTTTTTTAAGTCAAAATAATAATAATAAAACGTGACCCATTTAAAGATGAACGTTTTGAGAAGTTCTGAGAAGCAACTGGTTTTCTGCTACGATACCGTAAGGATATCACTTGTTATCACTTGTTTGCAAAATCCCTTAAAAGCGTGTAATACTTGCACACACTCGAGGGATGAGTTTTTAAGTGTTTTTAAGTACTTCAGCAAACAGAGACCGATAACATTACTCTCCACTTACACTGCGGACACTCACAGATGTCTGCCGTCCACCAGCCGCTCTCATGAGGAGCGATAAACACAATTACACCTGACCCACTGTTGACACACACATTTTTCAAACCCTACTCTGATGTTTGTGTGTTTGTGTGCTCTAGCCTGATGTTTGTGTGCACTGGCCTGATGTGTGTGTGCACTGGTCTGATGTTTGTGTGCTCTAGCCTGATGTTTGTGTGTTCTGGTCTGATGTTTGTGTGCTCTGGTCTGATGTTTGTGTGCACTGGTCTGATGTTTGTGTGTTCTGGTCTGATGTTTGTGTGCTCTGGCCTGATGTTTGTGTGCTCTGGCCTGATGTTTGTGTGCTCTGGTCTGATGTTTGTGTGCTCTGGTCTGATGTTTGTGTGCTCTGGTCTGATGTTTGTGTGCACTGGTCTGATGTTTGTGTGTTCTGGTCTGATGTTTGTGTGCTCTGGCCTGATGTTTGTGTGCACTGGTCTGATGTTTGTGTGCACTGGTCTGATGTTTGTGTGCACTGGCCTGATGTTTGTGTGCACTGGTCTGATGTTTGTGTGCTCTGGCCTGATGTTTGTGTGCTCTGGTCTGATGTTTGTGTGCTCTGGTCTGATGTTTGTGTGCACTGGTCTGATGTTTGTGTGTTCTGGTCTGATGTTTGTGTGCTCTGGCCTGATGTTTGTGTGCTCTGGTCTGATGTTTGTGTGCTCTGGTCTGATGTTTGTGTGCACTGGTCTGATGTTTGTGTGTTCTGGTCTGATGTTTGTGTGCTCTGGTCTGATGTTTGTGTGCACTGGCCTGATGTTTGTGTGCACTGGTCTGATGTTTGTGTGCTCTGGCCTGATGTTTGTGTGCTCTGGCCTGATGTTTGTGTGTTCTGGCCTGATGTTTGTGTGCTCTGGCCTGATGTTTGTGTGCTCTGGCCTGATGTTTGTGTGCTCTGGTCTGATGTTTGTGTGCTCTGGTCTGATGTTTGTGTGCACTGGTCTGATGTTTGTGTGCTCTGTCCTGATGTTTGTGTGCTCTGTCCTGATGTTTGTGTGCTCTGGTCTGATGTTTGTGTGCTCTGGCCTGATGTTTGTGTGCTCTGGTCTGATGTTTGTGTGTTTGTGTGCTCTGGCCTGATGTTTGTGTGTTCTGGTCTGATGTTTGTGTGCACTGGCCTGATGTTTGTGTGCACTGGTCTGATGTTTGTGTGCTCTGGCCTGATGTTTGTGTGCTCTGGTCTGATGTTTGTGTGCACTGGCCTGATGTTTGTGTGCACTGGCCTGATGTTTGTGTGCTCTGGCCTGATGTTTGTGTGCTCTGGTCTGATGTTTGTGTGCTCTGGTCTGATGTTTGTGTGCACTGGTCTGATGTTTGTGTGTTCTGGTCTGATGTTTGTGTGCTCTGGCCTGATGTTTGTGTGCTCTGGCCTGATGTTTGTGTGTTCTGGTCTGATGTTTGTGTGCACTGGCCTGATGTTTGTGTGCACTGGTCTGATGTTTGTGTGCTCTGGTCTGATGTTTGTGTGCTCTGGTCTGATGTTTGTGTGCTCTGGTCTGATGTTTGTGTGCACTGGTCTGATGTTTGTGTGCTCTGGTCTGATGTTTGTGTGCTCTGGCCTGATGTTTGTGTGCTCTGTCCTGATGTTTGTGTGCTCTGTCCTGATGTTTGTGTGCTCTGGTCTGATGTTTGTGTGCTCTGGTCTGATGTTTGTGTGCTCTGGCCTGATGTTTGTGTGCACTGGTCTGATGTTTGTGTGCTCTGGCCTGATGTTTGTGTGCTCTGGTCTGATGTTTGTGTGCTCTGGTCTGATGTTTGTGTGCACTGGTCTGATGTTTGTGTGTTCTGGTCTGATGTTTGTGTGCTCTGTCCTGATGTGTGTGTGCTCTGGCCTGATGTTTGTGTGCTCTGGCCTGATGTTTGTGTGCTCTGGTCTGATGTTTGTGTGTTTGTGTGCTCTGGCCTGATGTTTGTGTGCTCTGGTCTGATGTTTGTGTGCACTGGCCTGATGTTTGTGTGCACTGGTCTGATGTTTGTGTGCTCTGGCCTGATGTTTGTGTGCTCTGGTCTGATGTTTGTGTGCTCTGGTCTGATGTTTGTGTGCACTGGTCTGATGTTTGTGTGTTCTGGTCTGATGTTTGTGTGCTCTGGCCTGATGTTTGTGTGCTCTGGTCTGATGTTTGTGTGCTCTGGTCTGATGTTTGTGTGCACTGGTCTGATGTTTGTGTGTTCTGGTCTGATGTTTGTGTGCTCTGGTCTGATGTTTGTGTGCACTGGCCTGATGTTTGTGTGCACTGGTCTGATGTTTGTGTGCTCTGGCCTGATGTTTGTGTGCTCTGGCCTGATGTTTGTGTGTTCTGGCCTGATGTTTGTG
>JAULUF010000044.1:41452500-41480000 GCA_031834385.1 Semotilus atromaculatus | reverse complement strand
ACAAAATAAAACAATTTAGAGGCTGTGTTGGCTACTGTAACTAAGAATTATATATACAAATCATTAAAATACATAAAAAGTCAGGTTAAAACTTTAAATTTAATAAAAACAATAAATAAAGAATATGGAAACAAATTATATTAGACATAAGAGTAAATAACAGTAGAATTCCTTTTGAAGCATTTATTAATATGTAATGTATTAAGTAATTTTATAATATTTTCATATGTAAATTGACATAATGGACATACTAAGGAAAAAGAAAAATATAGTTAAACATACAAATCTAAATCATATAAATCATTAAAAAATTTTTTTTTTAATCATATACAAATTCAGATTACTATGTTAACCAAAATGGATAAAAAAGAATGGATATTAAGAGAAAAAAAATATATAAAAACAAAAAATAATACTATTCAAGTAGAATTAAAACCTGTTTAATAAACATAGAAATCTAAATCTATAAATCATAAAAAAAACATCTTTAAATTAACCTGACTTTTATGTTAATTTAAAATGGAATTAAAAAGAATAAAAAGTGAATATAAAATATATATATACATGCAATCATGTAGATTTTAACACGTGTTTACTACCGTAGCTTTAAAAAGTCAATTTGTAAATTACCTCTGTTATGGCGTAGTTCATGCTCTCGTTCATCAGGACCGGTCAGGTTGTTGAATAATGAATTAGATGTGTAAACGTGGGTGGTCAAATAATAATGATCACATGTCTTTAAAATCAACACAGTGACATAAATGTCTGGAGCTTTGCGCAAAAATCACATCCGCGTCTAAAAACTGTATTGAAATCTCATGGAAAAAACATGAGCAGGTGATCAAGTCAAGTCAAGAAGGAAGAGGCATGGAAAGAAACAACTGACCCCTAAAAGACAGTGACATATAATCTTCCCCGGTGGACCGTCAGGTCAGCAAACACACTATCACAGCACACGACAGTTTCTGAGGGAATCAACCGGTCTGTCAGTCACTACGGCGCCGTTATTTTCCCTTTAACGTTATAGCTATTGTCTTTTTATCGTGATTATTATAATGCAATGAAGATTGGTGTCATTGGTGTGCAACTAAAGCTCATCATCATGATCTTCATCAGCATCATTAGTGTTGCTTTCACCTCGATATGGCAGCGTGTAACCTCTCACACCTATAATTACACCGTTTCAGCCAAACAATAGCCGGCTTTTTAATAAGGAGCTTATTTTCTTTATGATTCCCTAAAATTGAGGGTAAATAAACTCCCAGGACTATATCTTGCCCTGCTGACTCCATGAGCTGTGTAATTATGTTCAGGAGAAAGCGCCGGCCGCCTATTGATACAGCAGAAAAGCAGGGGAAGCGTCTAGAAGTGTGGCGTTAATGAGGAGAGGGAGGGTGGATCTCCGGAGGGTTCTGCTTATCTTCCGTCCCGAGGGCAGAAACCCAACGCCGCCTGTGTGCATTTAAACCCTTTACAAACGCTGTAATCACCTGAACCAGGGGCTTTAATGGACCCTCTGCCGCTCAGAGAAAACTACAGCACAGACCTGACAGTGTGAAAGACAGAGAGACAAAGAGAGACGTGAGCCGTCAGGAGGAAGACTTGCACTTCAATCCTAGTGATCTGTCTACTGTCTACATAGGCAGCTACCTTTAAGGGTGTGTCACACTTGGCATGTTTGGTTGGATTAAAACGAACCCTGGTGTGATTGCTCTGTTAGTGCGGTTCGCTGTGTGAACGCTGTCATCTGAACCCTGGTGACAACAAACAAGCTGAAGAGAGGAGTCTGCTTCAAAACTAACTCTGGTGCGGATTGAATGATATATGAACGCAAAACGGACCAAAGACATGTAAACGAACCAACAACAGGACATGATGTCACAAGATGTGACACTGAAAAGCACACAATGCTCATGCTGTCATAGTCGTGATGTGTCTCCTCACAGCAGATCTTGGTTTGTGTGACGGAGGGATTCCTGCACTGTAAAATGAATTTTGATGATTTGTTATCACAACTTTTTACATTTTGTCAAATCAACTTAGATAATTAATGTAGTTCAGATAACATCATATTTTGAGGTTCTACCAATCTCCTTTGTTGTATTAACTCAAATTTTTAATTTCAATGAACTCAATTTTAAGGCAACCAGGTAACTTACTTTTTTAAGTTAATCCAACTTTTTTTTTTACAGTGTGATGCTGTTTTGACTCCTTCACACATTTATAATCTCTTCATGAGTTCTCAGCTGGTCAGAATACCATCATATGCAGCTACACACACACACACACACACACACACACACACACACACACACACACACACACAGCGAGTGCATTCAGCCCAGAACACAGCATTGTTTTGGATGTTCGGTAAGTTCCATTGCGAAGTATGCATAATAAAAGCCAACCAATCAGATTGTGAATGTATATGCTGTTATGTTCTGTATCTTTAGGTTCAGTGTGAAAAATGCAAATGTGAACGCTAAGGGGACAGAGACTAAATCAAGTTTTGTTTTTTTGTGGTCCGGACCAAACGAACCAAGCAAACCAAACTATAATTGGGAACACACCAAAAGAATAAGCACTCAGTCCCATTGGAAAGTTTGTGGTCGGTACGATTTGTTTGCTTATGCTCACAAAGGCAGCATTTATTTGATCAATGCTTGATTTCTTTCACTAGCACATGTCAGTGAAGTTCAGCTGTTATGTTAAGGTTCAAAACGACGGTCATGAGTTATCCACATTCAGCCTATAAAAGTATAGATTCCTGATATAACCATTATAAGTAAGTGAGACTTAGGGTTCACACTTGGCATATTTGGTTGGATTAAAACAAACTCAAATTTGAGCGTTTGCTCTGTTAGTGCGATTCATTTGAATAAGTGTGAACGCTCCCATCCGTCCAAATGAATCTGTCACTCACATGAGATCGACCAATAGCAACCCACAACCTTCCAATCATCCAAACAAAGTCCCGCCTTACATTTATCCTGGTTCAGGAACCAGTTCACTTGGAAATAGGTCACACAACAGGGAAGAAAAGACTAGCGCAACCTTCGTTTCATGCTGTTTTTTTTTTACTTCTATTGAATCTACAAAAAGAAAAATTGATAGAGGTCACAGATGTTTGATGTATATGAACCATAGGAGAGGAGGACACATACAGAGAGTGAGAGACAGATGAAGAGAGACAGGCGGAAGAGCGACAGCTCCGTGATGATCAGGCCTGAGGATCTGCTCTTCAGAAATACTTCAATCTGTCGGACCACACACACACACACACACACACAGAGAGAGCTGCCATGTCTGATAACCACAGCGATAAGCACATTTCACATCTGACACCTTCAAGATGGACAGACAGAGAGAGGTAAACATCACTCCTCCATCGCTCAGATGAAGGTGGGATCAAAGCAGGTGTTAAATGCAGTTTGAGAACGACAGCATCGTTCAGAAGAGCAGTCTCCTCCCCTCAGGCGCTTTAGCCAATCAGAACGTCACACTCCTCCGCCGTTCATCAGCACTTAGCCTGAGGTGGCCAATGACGGGAGCTTTTGATGGATGGCGTATCTATAGATTGAGAATCCAGGCTGACTGACAGCTCTCATAAATCGGATCACTGGAACTGACAGGTAATCGTTGATCGGTACAAGCCTTCCGTATTTTTCTCATCTAGATTGAGACGCGTTTGTATGGAAGCTTGTTTTCGCCACAGAATAAAACCTTTTCAAGGATAATTGCACATTTTTATCTCACATTTGCGAGTTTACATCTCACAATTCAGACTTTGTTTCTCAGAATTGCGAGATATAAAGTCAGAATTGCATGATATAAACTCGCACATTATAACATTCACCACGTATGGAGATCTCTATGAATCATCTGAAAAGAATTACATTCTATTTAAATGATCATATTTGTGTACAAAGACCTAATAAATGTTCAAAGAGAGCGGATTAACACATAAGCATCTTATAAACATCTGAATATTACTATTAACAAGGATGCAAACATTCCTGGTTGTAACAACTATGCATGTTTTAGCAATTTAAAATCTCTTTCTTAAAATCTTTCAATTTCTTAAAATATAAACCAACTAACTAACTAACTAACTAACTTATATTCCCAGTAAATCGCTTTTTGGCAATGTACATGTGCAATCAGGACAGTTACAAACATTGATAAAAGGATTTTCTTCTTCTTTTTGTTGTTGCTATAGTTGACATGAAACAAGCATGGTTTTATATGAAGAGAATGAAAGTGAGGGAACTTTGAAGGATTTGTGTACCACATCAAGTCAATGAAACACTATGAAATTGGCTGTGAAAATCAGACATGACCATGAAGATGGACTGTCCTTGAATCCCTCACAGTCTGGTCGTGATTCCCATCATATGAAACACAGTAGCATCAGTTGTGTTGAGCTAGAGGTTTGGTGGAGGCGTGAAGAGAACGAGCCGAAGCGGAGATATTTCCTGATATTGACCCTGCTGTCAGGACGTTCCTGTATCTGCAAAATAAGTGTCTTTGATAAAGCAGGTTAACATTGATTAATCCTTGAGAACTCTGGGCTTCAGAAAAGAAATTAACGAGCAGCGTTTTCCTGCCGTGTCCCTCAGGAGAAGGAAGCCTGAACACAACACAGCCACTCATCTCATTACAGAGCCACAGACAACAGTGTCCGCGCGCTAGCCTGTTAGCGCTCCGCCAGCATGTTCGTTTGGGAGGGAACGAGAACAATCGATGCACTGCTGATTTGTCCCAGTAAGGAGTTTACAAAACACACTTTCTTTCTTTCTTTCTTTCTTTAAAATGTTTTGAACATGCAGACAAATGGCAATGTTTACAACAATGTTCTATCTTTTTTTATCCTTTCTATACCCAACTCCAACATTCCTTCCAAGAATCTAAATAAATAAATAATAATGTTTTATCTTTTATCCTCATCATACCCCACTCCAATATTCCTGCCAGGAATCATTAAATAAAACCATATATAAATAAATAAATACATTAAATTTATTTACAACTTATTTCAATAAATGTTTGTTTTTTTAACAACAACAATATTCTATCTTTTTATAATTATTGTTCTTTTTCTAAATTTTAAATAAAGAAATGTTTAAACCAATATTCAACCTTTTTGTCCTATTTTCCTTTTTATTTTTACAATTTATTTCATTAACTGGATATCTTTAATAGTTTCAATATTAAAATAATTATTTATTTAAAGGTGGGGTGTGTGATTCTCTTTTTTGCCCATTTTTTCAAAATCACTTGAAATCCTATTCATAACCCACTTACAGCCACTGAGCCACTGAAATGAAAATTAATAAATTTAATCATCTGTGGAACGGGCAAAACTCCAGCCAATCATTTCCAAGACCACCTAGAATCATTGGACAGTAAGTCCGTCAATCAAACGGTCGTACCATACCCCCCTCCTCCCCCTCTTGCGCGTGCAGTGACGCAAATATTATGCCGTAATATTATTTAATAATCTCAGCAATATTGTGTGAATTTCCTGAATCTGTAATCATTACTTTGTTGTGGTTTGTATGTATATATATATGAATATAGTCTTAAATGTCTTTAAAAATGCATCGTGAAAATCAGGCTGATAGGTCCTTTACATTCCATCTGCAAGCAATCACGTCATTACTGCTGATTGGCCTCTGCTCATCCTGCAGCCAATGAGATTGCTTGCTCAACATTTAAATTGTCTGGTTCAGTGTTTGGTGTAAGTGCATTATCAGAGTTCCTCTGAAACCCTCCACCTCCCCCAGCTCCACCTACCTAGATCTGCTATGGGATTTATGGATGGCTATTTATGCAGCAGCAGCATAACTTTGCCATTTAAATTGGCATATTTAACAACACGTTAAAACTATTCGAGAGTTGTCATTATATATATGAAGAGTTCAGATGCAAAAGCCTATAAGTGCCATTTGAAATTTTCTTCTAAAATGATCATTTTTATCAAGCTTGTATATTTATGTTCAGTAATTTCACTTAAATGACAATTAATAGGTAATCTTCATTGCCATTTAAGTGAAATTACTGAACTTAAATATACAATCTTGATAAAAATTATCATTCTAGAAGAATATTTCAAATGGCACTGAGAGGCTTTTGCATCTGACCTCTTCATATATATATATATACATATAAAGAAAGAAAGAAGTGGACTTTAAAGAGTCTGTCAGAACATGAACACTGAATGAACTGATTCTGGTCTCAACATCATCGTCTCAGTAACTCAATGACTAACTTGAATAAATAATAAATACAATAAAACTTGATGAAAATAGTAAACCATCAGCATGGTTGAATACATTAATATTTGAACATTCTAAGTTTGTGGTCTAAATGCACCATCATTAAGAGGTCACATACACACGCACACACGAACACACACACAGACACACACCCTTTGTGTAACATAACTACATTATGAGGACGCTCCATAGGCGTAATGGTTTTTATACTGGACAAACTGTATATTCTATCCCCTTACAATGCCCCTATCCCTAAACCTACCCATCACAGGAGACATGCTGCATTTTTACATTTTTAATAAAACATTGTTTTGTTATGTTTTTATTTACGAGGACTCATGGAATGTCCTCATAAACCACGTTTAAGTTGTAATACCAGTGTAATACACATGTCATTATACACATTTGTGTCCTTATAAATCACATAAACAAGCGCGCACACACACACACACACACACACACACAAAGTAGTGTGGCCAACTCCACAAATACAGAAATGTACTGCTGAAAACAAACAAACAAAAACCTTTCCAAAAGAGAAATAGTGTTTGTTTCATAGAGCGACTCGAGTGCATATTCATCAGAAGGTACCAGAGGAACGGATGCTGAAACGATGTTGAAGCAGCTTTAATAAAGTTGCATCCTTATATAACATATAATCCACTGAAAAGGTAGGTGTGCGTGAACCCACCATCCGTCTAGACGTCAAATTACGCGGAACTACAGGAGAGGAAGGTCTGGCGTAGCGGCATGTTAATTCAGTATAATGAGATTTTAGAAATCCTCTGCTTGGGACGAGTCTCGCCTTCTGTAGGGACACGTCTGAGTATGTACTCGTGTAAAGCAGCATTCAGGGGCTCATCTAGTTACATGTACAGCAGCACCCTGGTTAACTTTTAATTCAGTTTGCAAATTTAGTTTTGCAAGTTTTGTTGGAAGCTTCGACTGCTGATTGGATCCTATTAGCAAGTGTTTCTGGACGGATCTCTTTCACACATACAATTTATAATGGAATCTTATTTCAATGGTTGCATCCCAACCATATAGGTCGTCTACTCTCTAAAAATATGTTTTTTGCCATTGATGAGACAGAACATGTTTTAGTATGAGTTTAGTATGTTTTTAAATTTCATATTTTTTTCTTTCCAAAAACACATTAAGCTTTTCAGTGCAACAAAATGATCAAAACGATTAAATTTTCACTAATTAAATTAAAGTGGCAAAGACAACCATCAGAGACACCTCCTCTTCTGTAGTGCAATGGATTGTGGGCAATAAAACATGCAATGCAGTACAAAAAACACAAACAAAAAAATTAGCCCAAAAACATACACTCTTGCATATACATTTTTTGTCTATTATTTTTGATAAATGTCCATGTTTACAACAATGTTCTACCATTTTTTTATACGTTTTTTTGTCATTTTCTTTTAAGTAAATAAATAAACAAACAAATAAATATAATCTTGTTCCCTGAATATCTTTATTATTTTCAATGTTTTCTAATTTTATAATTTTATATAATATTTATATATATATACTGCATTGACTAAAATATATACTAAAACATTGAAAATAATGTGTGCGTGTGTGTGTGTGTGCGCGTGCGTGCGTGTGTGTGTGTGTGTGTGTGTACGTGTGTGCGTGTGTGCGCGTGCGTGCGTGTGCGTGCATGTGTGCGTGCGTTTGTGCGTGCGTCTGTGCGTGTGTGTTATCTTGGCTTGGGATGCACTAATCTGGCATATTATATAGGAGGGACAGTACGTGAACTGGGACACATGGTCAATCCATCGTACAGGACAGAAGACAGGTGGACAACAAATACCCTAAGGTGAAATAGTAAGACAATAACACAGTAACCCTGGGCAAACACAGCCACTTTATCAGTGTCAGCTGACCTTTGATGATCTCAAAAAATATATGACACGACCCTAAACAATCAATGTTTGATCCAAAGGCAAGATCAATAACCCCAACGGCAGCATTCAAAACCTCAATAAAGACTCGAACGCACTTGTATTCTCATTTTAAAGGTTGTATCAGTGATTTCAGGCCCAAAAATAAATGTCTAATCTTTCCTAACGATTCGCTAGCTGCCCGCCCCATAAGCATGCCGTCAAAAAAACATGTCTCTGTAGGCAGCCTAGGCTCTGAGATCTGCACACAAAAACAAATGGGACAACCACCACTCAAAACCAAAATAAACAGTGTTCCAACCAATCACCGACAGGGGCGGGTGTTGTGAGGTTTTGAGCTCGTGCACGGCTGGACGCGAAGTCGGAGCAACCCTGTCGGTGATTGGTTGAAACACTGTTTGTTTTGGTTTTGAGTGGTGGTGTACCCATTTGTTTTTGTGTGCAGATTTCAGAGCCTAGGCTGCATACAGAGACGCGTTTTTTGGACAGCATGCTTATGGGGCGGGCAGCTAGCGGATCGTTAGGAAAGATTAGACATTTATTTTTGGGCCTGAAATCACTGATACAACCTTTAAGGCATACGAGTCAGCTCAACTATGAGAATGTGTCCAGAAATGTGGCTTTTTTATATTCAAAATGAGACTTCACATCTTCGACTTCTACAACAGACAGAAGTGACCCTGTCCGTCTGTGTGGTCATTTCTTGCATGAGCTGATTGGTCATTCGCCTATTTTGTGTTTAATAATTCCAGGGCAGCTTTAATAAAGCATGTTTTGAGAAAGGTTTTTATCTCTAATCTGTTTTTGCTCTCTTCCAGGATCAATACAAGGCAGCTTTAGTTGTGTGAATCAATGCGCTTGCACTGCTGGGCTTCTACCTCGGCCGGATAACTCTGCCCAGGTTCCACATCTGTCACAGTTTGATCTAGATACGTCAGACTCTATTCCCCCCAAGGAAAGTGACCGAAACACTCTCTTTATGCAACCTTGAATGGTTATTTGCTCCTTTAAGAGTCTACAGCAAATTTGATAGGCTACAGGGACCTTGGTTATTGCTCTATTGCCATTCCATTGAGCTCAAAAGACCATATCAGACTAGTATAAAAAGCATGCTGGCACGTACAATAGTGCGTTCATACTGACTGCAATTAAAGGACGTTGACAATTTCTCCACTATCGGCACTCCCATTGGGAGCCGTTGCATCACATAACTGAATTTGAATAAAGTTCTACAGCCCTTGTCGCTCATGTCACCACAAATCTCCAGCTGTCATCCAAAGTGAATGACTTCTAGTGGCTTTGATGTGAACGATCCTTAAACCTTTATTTGGACATCTGTGTACAACAACCAGTAACATTTACCTGAAATATATACACACAATATATATATATATATATATATATATACTGTACTATACTGTATATAATATTATTATTATTATACCCTTAACTGGGTGAAAGAAGAAACCTGAGGGGGTTTTCACTATTTTCCCTAAATCAGAAAAGAGAAAATATTCAGACTTTCGTATTTGCCTGTGAACTGAGCATTAAAATGGATGAGGTGGTGTGTGTGTGTATGTGCGGGTCAGTGAAGTGACCCTTGGGGAATTGTAGTGGGTAATAAACAAGGCACTAAGTGAGTAACCACACATTGTGTGTGTGTGTGTGTGTGTGTGTGTGTGTGTGTGTGTGTGTGTGTGTGTGTGTGTGTGTGTGTGTGTGTGTGTGTGTGTGTGTGCGCGTGTGTGTGTGTGTGTGCGCGTGTGTGTGTAATGAGACAGTTGTAGAAATGCGACATCATTGTGTTGGACCTCACAGTAGTTCATCTTAACAATAGCAGCTCTCTATAGACCACATGCTTAATGCCAGTTATTATTACACATACACACATACATACAGACACTACAATCATTATAGTGCTGCTCCAAAACCTAGTGAGCTGCCTACCTAGACAGCATTTTAAGGCCAAAAACTTAAGCAAGACAGCATCACATATTTCCTTGCGCTGATCTTAGAGAATAAAAATACATCAAAAAAGGTTGATTATAAATTTGTAATTCATCCAATACAAACAGAAAGTACAAATCGTTCAGTCTGATTACAGATGGGCAATTTTAGCCAATATGCTGTGCATATTTATGTTCAATATGCTACCAAGTATCCTATGGTTAACTTGGCAACCTAAAACTTTGAGATGCACTATTATTGCACCACATGGAGTTCCTGCCGATGTAGAGCGTTCCAAATCACACACTCACAAGGTTACATTTCACTTTAAATGCTGTCTTAGAAGTCTGCGGCCTATGTCGATAATAGGAATATTACCTTAACATAAATATGCATGTAGACAATAAGATTAAAGCACGAGATTAAACATGATTACTGAAAGACATTACACACATCTGTTCCTCATCCTGTTTTACATCATCACTTTGCTTAAATGGCACATCTAGAATTTGTTTGCTTAAGCTTCTAATAAATAAAAATGAAATATAATTTAATCAGTGAGCTAAAACACACACACACAAATTAGATAGTTGTGTTCTCAGACATTTTATGACATTCAATAAGGATAACACTTTACTTAAAACCTTTATGTATAATGCAATATAAAGGTATTCATAATGAACATTTTAATGCATTATGTCTTTTCATAAATTGTCAAAAATGCTTTATAATATTTGCAGATTCCTTGTTACATCTGAATCTGGTTGTTTGTCAAGTGTTTTAATGCATTATCCTTTCTAAAGGTGTAACAATGAATCGATAAGTATCGTGGTTACAATTATTCATGAGACCATACCAGCATAACTAATGCATTAAACATACTTTTATAATGCATTATATCTGTAAAGAGATCTGTTAAGTAAAGTGTTACCAGGATTTGCTATGCTATATGGTGCTGTATAAACATGTGTTGTGTGGTGAGCGACTGCATGAGGAATCATGGGTAATGCATGTTGGCTTTCCTCCAGCAGCAAGACTTCAGTGTACAGTCCAGCGTGTGAGTCGAATGTAATCAGGATGCCTGTGTTCTGTAGGAATGGTTCTGGGTGTAGAGAATGACCTTACTACAATACTATTGCTGTACCGTTTCAACAATTTGCAGTATTGTATGTAGACTGCACACAGTATGTGAAAAATACAGTGAAAACAGTAATATTGTGAAATGATATTACAGTTTAAAATAACTGCTTTCTATTTGAATATATTTTATAATATAATGTATTGCAGTGATGAAAAGCTGAGTTTTAAATATTTTATAAAATATATCATATAAAAATATTTTAATATGCTGATTTGCTGCTCAAGAAACATTTCTTATGATTTGTGGAATACATGATATATAATGGGGAAATATACAATCGTGGTCAAAGGTTTACATACACCTTGCAGAATCTGATAAGAGGGATCATACAAAATGCATGCTATTTTTCATTTAGTATTTTCAAATATAAACATTGATCATAAACATAAGCTCAACCGAACGAGAACAAACCTCTTACAGAAGCTCAAACACGAGAATGAACCTCATTGGTTCTCGTTGAAGCTCAAACATGATGCGTAACACGAGAATGAACCTCATTGGTTCTCGCTGGAGCTCAAACATGATGCGTAACACGAGAATGAACCTCATTGGTTCTCATTGAAGCTCAAACATGATGCGTAACACGAGAATGAACCTCATTGGTTCTCGCCGGAGCTCAAACATGATGCGTAACACGAGAATGAACCTCATTGGTTCTCGCACATCAAGCTTGAGCTTCTGTTTACCACAAATGATGTGTTTGATGAATGTTTCTATGTGAATAAAAGCTTATATTCAGTCTGTTCATCATATAAAGCGATCGAGTCTCTTCAGAATATTTGGACTAAGCCGCTCAATTCATATGGATTAGATTTACGATCTCTTTATGAACTTTTTGAAGCATCAAAGTGGTAATTGCTGTCAATGGAGGAACAGAAATCTCTCAAATTTCATCAAAAATATCTTAAATTGTGTTCTGAAGATGAACGAAAGTCTTACGGGTTTGGAACAACATGAGGGGGAGGTATGCAGCACAGTGGTATGCTAGTAATTCATTTCAAACACACTCAGATTTGTGCATTTGTGAATGCAATCCATAGGTGAACACTGTGTGTGTGTGTGTGTGTGTGTGTGTGTGTGTGTGTGTGTGTGTGTGTGTGTAACTGGAAAGGTTGTCTAATTTCTGCCATATAATATTGATGTCTTCACTTTGAGCACACAGACGGGGCATGATCTTGTGTTTATAATTCATGTGTGAGTTTCTCACACAGCCTCTCCTCTCCCATTATGAGCCTCTCATCAATATTTCACCGCTGGAGAGGGTTAAAAGACGTGTGTGAGTGTGTTTGTGGAAGGATCCATTTGAATGCACAGTCACAAAGCCTCTGTGGAGTGTTTCAGCACCACATGTGCTGGACAGCTCCCCTGCGACGCCACTACAGCCTTGATTTACTGGGCCAGAAGAACTCCTGAAGAGTGCTGTCTGTGTGTGTGTGTGTGTGTGTGTGCGCGTGTGCGTGTGCGTGTGTGTCCGAGCACGTGTTCTTGAGTACATATGAACGTCTGCATGCTCTTTAGGTTAATTTTGCTAATTGAAAATCATTGAGTAAGCTCTATTATGGTAATATGCAGAAGCTAAACGTTGTAGAATCAGAGATGATGACAGCAGAATGAAGAGAAACCATTCAAAATTCAAAAGTCTGTTTGCTATTCTACAAAAAATGAATGCTGCTAGCACTGGACATAAATGTATAGTTGGTTCATGGCATTCCAAGGTCAACTATATTATTTAATGACCACAATACATAATTAAACAAAGTATAATTGTTCCAGGCAACTGTTTCCCCCATAGCTGTGCTACTGTACTTTCATGTCTCTCGAAATTTCAACTCAAACCAATATTTCATGTCCATTTCTTTATTTGGTAAGTATCTGCATAAGAAGCAAGATGATGTACAGCCACCCAGTCATCATCACAAAACAATGATTTAATTTGTCTGACAATGCCCAAGAGTAGATATATATATATATATATATATATATATATATATATATATATATATATATATATATATATATATATATATATATATATATATGTATCGGAGGAGAATTATGTAATTTGCTAAGAATATTTTAAACTAAATGATAGCTTGACTGGTAATGACTTTTGTTTGTGTAGTGGAAATCATGCCAATACTTTTAGTATTAAATCTATCATACAAATGTGAATTATGTTGTAAACTATTCAAACAAAGAGTAAATTAATCATGAACCAATAATATTTTAAATTATAAAAATATTACAAAAACAATATTTATCAGGTTAAAATTATTTCTCATTCTCACAAAAATTACAGCATAATTTATACCACAACCAACAAAACTCTAAATGGACTATTATTTTGTAAATTTATGCTAAAATGTACTATTTAAATTTAATAGTATTTAAACATAAACTGTTAGCTACGAAATTAATTAACGCTAATAACACCATTTTATTCTCAAAAAGTTTAAAATATTTCCATTTCAGAATGCTATTAAATACAATTTGAGATATGGTAAAAATGATTGTGATGTTTCAGAAGAAAAACATGCAAATGTTTAATTAGCTAGATATGAAATTAGCCTTACATTAGCAAGCCAAAAGACATTATATTTTAAACTTTCCACTAGAGAATGCTATTTTTACAACAAGTCATTTGACATATGGTGAAAACGATCATGATATAAGAAAAAAAAAGAAAAAAAAGACAAATATGACAGTTCTCCAATTATGAATATATGTCAACTGTTGGACACTATTGATGAAAACGACCTGCAGTTGAGGAAACACACATACGGTGTAATCTAGCGAAATGTATAGTGTGCATGATATTTACTCAAAAATATTGTACAACTATAAAAAAGAAACTGTGCATTATCAACTAAATTAGCAGTCTGCATTTTAACATAATGTAGAACTAAAACTACAAAGAATAATCACAAAATGGCCAAATACTGATCAATTAATCGCTTTGGTCAATATATCAGTCTACACAATAGACTCCATTGATCCAACACACACACACACACACACACACACACACACACACACGTCTATTGCAGTATAACAGGGCGGTGGCCCTGCTGAAGTGAACCCTGATTGGTTCTGATTGGATCTGATTGTTTTCCACATGATAACCAAGTCGCAGCTTCGGATAAAATGGCAGGCGTGACAGTGGATGAGGCGTGACATTATAATCAGGAGCTATAGAACAGAGCAAACCCCTCTTCACATGTCTTTCTCCCTCGCTTCTTTTCTCTTTGACACGTTAATCACTGCAGAATGTCACGCTCCCCTTTCAGACAAAGGACAATCATTGCTGTGATAATTTGACCTCTCCTTCAATCAGTTTCACTGTAATTGCATCAGCCTTCGTCCCTGTGTCATATCTCTCCACGGCACTAATGAGAGACCGAGACAGAAAGAATACGGGAATAAGTTCGACTTCTGGTCCCCGAGGAGTTTCACTCGTATCATCTATTGTTCCTCTAATAAAGGACCATAAAAGGGTTAAGGCCTGATGTCAAAGGAACCACTTTTCATTCTTTACCATCTTAAAAATAAAGGTTGTTTTTTTGGCATTGATGGTTCCACGAAGAATCTTTAACATCCATGGAACCTTCCCATATTCCACAAAAGATTCTTAATTGTGGAAAAAGGTTCTTTTAAGAACTGTTAACTGAAAGGTTCTTTGGGAAACCTTAAATGGTTCTTCTTTGGCATTGCTACAAAAACCTCATTTGGAACCTATTTTTAAGAACGTAGATTATTTAGGAAAACATATACTGGTGCTTTAAAGAATTTAGAAACCAAAACACTGATCTGGTGATCTTTAAAAAGGCCCAATCATGCCCTTTAAGAGAGTCTTGATTTTGTTTTAGGTTTTCAAGCTTGAATGTTAAAAAAAACACATTCTTTTTCACATATTTGCAGTATAATGAGGCAGAGTCTTCCCAGTCTGTCAGTAACGCTCTGGTTAGTTCCTGTCTCTATGAAGCCCCTCCTTCTGAAAAGCACACTGAGCTCTGATTGGTCCATTTGACCATTGTGTTGTGATTGGTCAACCGCTTGAGTGTTTGGGAAATGTCCCACCCATTACCATAACTACGAGTTTCGGTAGTGAACATACTACTAACTATGTTCTAACGCAACCAGGCCCCGCCCCTTTATTCTGCGTATGAATTATTTAACTGAGGAATATTGTGACGTGTTCGTTCCCGAAAGAAACTCAAGACTACAATGGAGGCGTTTCAGGGAGTTCAGAAACACTGACACTGATAAGAAGAAAAGTGATAGAGAATAACTGGAGGGACTTTGTGCTTTAGAACTTCGCATTGCTTTACATGCTAAAGAAAGCTGAACATGTAACAAAAAAAAACAAAAAAAACCATATTAGGTCTTCTTTAATCTACAAAGAACAATATAGCAAGAAAGTCTTCTTCGCCAAAGCTAACAGCCACTGAACTCTCAGTTTAAACACTGTGTTTGCATGCAGAATATATACATAAAAACAGCAGAAATAACCCAGAGTGAGAGAGACAGAGAGAGACGGGAGGTTTCATCCACACGGCTCCTGCTGTGCCACACCGGACACACAGATCAATTTAAATGATCTATGAGAGATATTAGTAATGACATTTATGAATACTTTATGGAATGTAGAAAATGTCATCATAAATTTTTATTCGGGCAAATGAGGCTGCGGGTAAAAGCAAACAGCATCAATGTTTGAGTACAGACACAAGGAAGAAAATGAGAGAAACCAAGAGGAACGTCACACAGGCACCCCGAACACACACACACACACACACACACACACACACACACACACACACACACACACACACACACACACACACACACACACATAGAATCGCGTGGCTAGCTACTCACCAAATAAATAAATAAATGGGTGTGAAATATTGATTTCAGCTCAAAATATTTGACAATGTGAGAACAAACAAAACTGCAAAAAAAAAAAAAAAAGAGAGACATGGAATTAGTGAAGCTATGGAGGAAATCAGTTGCCTGGGACAAATATTTATCCAATCAGATTTTACAGCCAAAACTATCAATTTTTGTAAGTAATGGATAATGAACAATCAGCCAGTAATTAATGTAAAACAAATGCATTTGAGTCTTCAATCACAGACTGTACATTATCTTGTTAACTGCATCTAAATGAATAAATAAATTATTTTAAAAAGTGAGAACAAAGCAAATCAAAATGCATGGAACTAGTGCAACTATGTAGGAAATCCTTTGCCTAGGACAGTTTAGAATCATTATACAAAATGTGTGACTTTAATGCTGCAATTGACCAATCAGAATCCAGTATTTCAGAGCGCAGAGTCATAATTAGATACAAAACCTTTTTGTTTCAATGTCCGAAATGTTCAGTAAGAAAATAGCAGTTTGTGTTCCTGTATACCCATAAACCAGCACATGTGTGTAACCGGCACAGAGTTCTCACTTTTCAGTGTGACAGCATGCTGTTATCCACAGGAACACACACACACACACACACACAAACACACACACACACACAAACACACACACACACAGCTAAAAAATGATTTATCTCGTTTTCCAACAGCAAAATGAAGCGTGTGCCCTGAATTCAACACAGCAGGGGAGATGGAGGAGTCGGATTTCTCCTGTACATCTGTGGGTCAGGCTTTGACTACTTTGTGGGGCCCAAATGTTCCCATAAGGATAGTCAAATCTGGAGTCAACCACATGGTGAAAAGCAACAATGGTCCCCAAGAGGAAAATGGCTTAAATGCACATAAATAGTGGAAATCTATAAATGCACAAAGGTTTGTGTAAAGGTTAGTTTTAGTGTTACGGGATAGGAATTATCATTAGCTCAGTAAAAAAGGAATACAAAATCAAGTCAATGGAAAGTCCCCATCATGGTGGAAAAGGTCAGCACATTTCATACAGAATTACACAAAGAATCAGTGTTATTTTAGTATCATTGTGACACTAGTATAGTTTTAAATATTTTCCATTTGTCTTTTCATTTTAGTTAAAGTTTTAGTCACTTTGTTTTGTGTTTTTGTCATTCTTATTAGTTTAAAAAAATATATGTCCATAGTTTTTATTTATATTAAGTTTCAGTATCAAATAAAACTAACTGGAAATGAAAAATGTTGCTTTGGCAACTAGCTGTTTATTTGTTAAATATTTTAATTATTATAATAATATTTCAGTTAACATTTATTTATTTAAGAGTAAGTAAAACATTTTTATTTTTTTTATGTTTTTAGTTTTAATGAATTTAAGAAACCAAGTGAAACAAATAATCAGAAATATGATGTTCTGGATGAGGGAAACTGCACTGTTGCCTGTTGCTTCACACTGGGTTTCCTTGGCAACCCTAAGCTGGATTCAGCCTTCCTTCATACCCTTCCCACAGGAGCCAAAAACTTGCCAATAACCAAATGCATAAAAAAGTGGCTTTGGTTAAAAAAAACTTAAATAAAAAAATAACAAAAACTGACCAATTACCTGCACCAATGAATTGCAAAAACAATACATTTCTAACCACACATAAAATGTCCTTACTGATATACTGTAGATATTACTGAAATTATATGCCCTGATAAATTACAATTGTTTATTATACTCTGTAAACAACAATACTAATCTAAAATCAGACCTCATTCCAAAAATTGGAGGCGGTGCTCTTACGATTTTACGTTTGGTTTGAAGCTTTGTTGAAAATGTGACTTAAAGGGTGTATTATTATTAAAGGGTTCACGCAAAAATAAAAATGATCCTATAATTTACTCACCCTCAAGCCATCCTAGGTGTATATGACTTTCATCTTTCAGCCAAACACAGTCAGGAGTTATATTAAAGAATATCCTGGCTCTTCACAGCTTTATAATGGGAGAGAATTGATTTTGAAGCCCAAAAATGTGCATCCATCCATATGACTCCAGGGGTTAATAAAGGCCTTCTGAGGCGAAGCCATGCGTTTTTGTAAGAAATATTTAAGACTTGCACAACTATTATCAATATTTAAGACTTTATAAACTATAATCACTGGCTTCCGGCAACAGGCTTGAGGGTGAGTAAATTATGGAATAAATCTCATTTTTGAGGGAACTATTCATTTAACTATGACTTTTGCCTCAATAAACTCCTAATTTATTGCTTATCAAATTAGTAAGGTAGTTGTTAAGTTTAGGTACTGGGTAGGGGATGTAGAATATGGTCATGCAGAACAAGGCATTAATATGTGCTTATAAGTACTAATAAACAGCCACTATGCTAGTAATATACAAGCTAATAAACAACTAGTCAACATTGAGAATTGGCCCCGAAACTGAAGTGTTACCGAAATCTTAAACTTATATGACAATGTGCAATGTGAAAATGAAAGAGAAACCAAAAGCACTAATAATTTTTGTGAAAGCCGCTGAGCAATGACTTGAAAAAAGTAATGCATGTCCAGTACAACTATTTATGGCAGGTACATTTCACCAATAGCAGTTAGAAAAAAGTACATTTTGGCCCAGTAAACATGCACACACACTTCATATCAGCATCTGTAGATGCATTTATAGATCGTAGAACTGAGCTAAATGAGAAGTTGATATCGATCATCTCTGTGTCTCTCCTTCTTCAGCGAGCTTCTCTCCCTTGTGTCTGTGTGTATTCTAGACTGGAATATTCCTCTGAGGCACGTTTGCATGGCGAGACATCGATGATTGGTGTTAAGGATGTAATTATGCAAAATGAATAATGACTTGTCACTGATGCCCACCATGTCCGGAGATCATCAAGTATGAGTATGCAAGCTGAATACACAACGCGTGTGTGTGGGCAGTTAACAATACTGACCTTTAACCTCTGCCAGGCGTGTGATTGACAGTCTCGGCATGATCGTGCCATAACCTTATCCACAGTGTTTGTGTGTGTGTGGAGAGTTCAGCTGCCAATCAATGGTCTAATGGAATCAGTGCAGCATTTGAGATGCTCCTGTCAGTCGGGTAAACTGTCTGATCTGAATCCAGTGTGACGACCCTAAAGTGACCTCATTCAAACAGGAAATGGAGTAGTCACCCACAGATTTTCTTTAAATTACAAAAGTAAAGAAAAAATGTGAGTGGGGCATAACATTCTGCTGTGATAGCCTACTGTGGTGTTGAGGGTGGTTGCTAGGGCGTTGCTATTTAAGTGCTCTAAATCGTTTACATGTAATATTATACGTTTGATGAATGTGGACAAGCAAAAATGTTGAAAAACTTAAAGGCCCACTGAGGTGTCTTGAAACATGCAGCATTATTCAAAGTGTTGACGTAACTTCCACTGAAACAGGAAACCACATATAAACAGCTCCTCCCCTTTTTAAAAATAGCCAATAGGCCTATGTCACACTTCCTGCTTCCGGAACACGGAGTAGGGATTCAAAACTTCCAGTCAACAGTATTTCTCGATACGGATTTCGATTATCAGCCATGGGGCCCTATTTTAACGATCTGAAACGCAAGTATCAAGCGCGAAGCGCAAGTAACTTTGTGGGCGGGTCTTGGGCGCTGTTGCTATTTTACCGGCGGGATAAATGACTCTTGCGCCCGACGCAAGTTTAAAAGGGGTTGGTCTGAAGTAGCTTCATTATTCATAGGTGTGGTTTGGGCGTAACGGGAAACAAACCAATCAGAGCGTCATATCACATTCCCTTTAAGAGCATGATGAACGAGGTGTGCTTGTTCCATGGCGCAATACTATTATAACGGCGCATTTACCAGGAGCGCTTCAGAATCGGTTCACAGCCGAGGAGATCGATGTTCTCGTCAGGGCCGTAAAAGAAAGAGAAGTGACATTGGGGATGGGACAAACCCACCCAAATTAGCTTCGGTTATACATGCATGTAATAATTGTAAGCTTTATGCCTATTTTTCTGGACACAACAATGATTTCCCTCGTGTTTTAATATTTTTCCTTATAATAATGTATCATTTGCAAAAAGGAAAATGTATCTGTGTAGATGAGAGAATCATCTACAGTGTGTGCGCGTTGTTCACACTCTGTATTATGACCAAGCATGCGCGCTTAAAATAGCATCTGAATGTACTCTCAATGCGCCACTGACTTTAGACTAGGTTTTTTCTGGTCAGTGGCGCAATTGTTTTCTGGAACTGCAAAATAGCACCAGGGATTGTTTGCGCCGGAACACGCCTCCTTTTTTGCGCTGACCCGCCCAGGGAGCGCAAGTTCATTCTCTAGTTTGCCGGCGTGTGTCTGTGGAGGGAAAAGTCTGCTTTGCGCGGATGCAAAATACGAATGATACATGCGTCAGCAGTGGCGTAGACAGGGGAGGGGCCATGGGGGAAAACTGATTGGCCCCCCAGTGTGCCCCCACCCTTCTACTTGTCTGTCACTCAAAAATTCAAATCATAATCTTTCAGCTTGTAGTAGAATAATTGATGATTCCGCGTCGCGATGCATCTCAACGAGGACCAAGAATAGCGAGCTGTTTTCCAACGGAAAAAAAAAAACACACGGTTATGGCGTTATTTCTCTGTCTAATGTCGAGAGTGCATTATTGTAGCGCGAAAGTACATTAATATAATGCGCGAGCGCGAATCTCTCTGCTCGCGCGCGGAATATGATGTGCCGAGCGCGAATCTCCCGCGCGCTCTCAGATACACTTCTATTGTAAGAATTCTCTCTCTGGGCTCGCTCAGAGAACATGCCTGCTGCACTTAAAACGTGTTCAGTGCAATCGCGAATCTCTCCTCTTCCCCAGCTAACAATTTTAGGTTATAAGAACGTTTTCATAACGTTCCCATTAAGTTATAAAAACGTTATTTCTGAATGTTCTAGGGAATTTCAAAAGTCCCGTTTTTTAGACGTTGTATTAACGTTATTTCTTGCTTATGAGAACGTTATTCAAACGTTCAATTCTCCCATTATGTAAACGTTCTCTTAATGTTTTTCTAAGATAATGAAAAACGTTTCATTCGCTTATTAAAACCTTTCTTAATGTTTTTGGTAACACTTTACAATAAGGTTCATTCGTTAACATTACTTAATGTATTAACTAACATGAACTAACAAAGAGCAATACATTTGTTACAGTATTTATTAATCTTTGTTAATGTTAGTTAATAAAAATACAGATGTTCATTGTTTGTTCATGTTAGTTCACTGTGCATTAACTAATGTTAACAAATGCAACCTTTGATTTTGATAACGTATTAGTAAATGTTGAAATTAATATTAACTAAGATGAATAAATGCTGAAGAAGAATGGTTCATTCTTAGTTCATGTTAAGGTAGTTAACTAATGTTAACTAGTGAACCTTATTGTAAAGTGTTACCATGTTTTTTTATATAACATAGTAGCATATATAATAGGCCTATATGAACCTAAAACAAGAACTTTCAGATTTTAAAATTCAGCCAAAAAAGATCTAGAAAAATAATTTAAAAAAAGACCCATGAATCATGTCTATATGTGTAATGTAGTCCACTGAAGTTGAGTTGAATTGAACCCAAGTATAGTTTAGCCTATTCCAATAAACCGATTTGGGTTGAAGTGACAATATGAAATTAACATGAACATAAACTTGGACTAAACATAGAATCACCAACAATGGTACAGGGAACAAAGCTAGACAAGAGACAATGGGAACACAAGGACAGGATTAACATGACCAAAAACAACCAATGACATTAGGTTCATTTAATTTATATAGCTCATTTTTACAACAGCCACTGGCTGGCCAAAGTCTAGACTAATTAGCCTTCCTCGACATAAGTAGATTTGGTCTATTCATCAATGCAAATTTACTGCAACTGCTGATATGCAAATTGAATAGGATGTGGAAAAAAAAGATTTATTATATAAAATTTTATTACAGTTATATAAATTAATTAATTGTGTATTTATTATATGAATGATTAATATAATTATGCATTTATATAAATAAGGCTGTTCTATTATTATTTGTGAGTTGTACACTAATACATTGGATTATTTTATTTATTACAGTTTTTCTTTCTTTTTTGTAAAGTGAAAAGTTTATATAAATTGTATTTTATTGGTTTGGTTTAGAGCAGTGAATAACTGCTATTAAAGATAATAGGGTATCACTGTTTATTGCTGATTTTAAAGCTTACTGAACTTGAAATGATTTGGATATCTACAGTTCTACATAAATACACAACATAAGAATGGCCCCTCTGTAATAATTGTGGCCCCTCTTGTGCCCCCCAGTTGAAAAAATCCTAGAATCGCCCCTGTGCGTCAGTGTACAAAGTCATTTGCGCCGGGTGCAAGATAGGGCCCATAATGTCTAAACCATCCGAGGTAGACTGACCACGAGCTATGAGGTTGTGAAACAGGTTTTTGTTCCTGTAGAAGCTATAAGTTCGTATGAAATCAACCTTGTTTTAAGAAAAACATTTTATCCGCGATCTTCTGAAAAAAAAAACTACACTACCCACAATCCTAAGCGTAGCAGCAACGTCTGCTGATTGCTCCAACTCGCTGTTGCCATAGAAACGTTTACCTTACTGGCGAACGGCTAGAGCTATAACAACAATGGCAGGCTACACCCGCAGCTGTTGTTGTAGTGTACCGGGTTGCTCTGCATCAGAACGTAGACAGCCATACCTCAGCTTTCTCGCTTTCCCGAAGGACGCAACACTCCGCAAGTCATGGGTTAGGTTAATAAGGAGGGATGAGGGGCCCAGTGGCGGATCTAGAAAATTTTACATGGGGGGGGCAAAGGGGTGGCAAGAGGTCTTGGCAGGGTGGCAGGGGTAGACGGTACATGGGAATCCCTATATGTGAATTGCTTTAACAAAACAAACACAAAAACACTTTTAAACTACAGTAGTTATTGTTTAAACATGCCCTTACACACTACAAAGGTTTTTAGGAATGATTTATTAACAAACCCCCCTGAAAATATCTTCAGAATACTGGTAAGTGTATAACTGGAAAGTTTGGTGTACATTGGTGCTACACAGGCTGAGATGTTTCTACTGAGGAATGACAAAAAACTCATTTTGAGAAAACAGCATTTAAAGATTTGTAATGTAAAAATTCAAACTTTTTTTAGTGGAAACAACTATTTACAGACACAATATCTTATCAAATCATTAGCAACAACAATACAAACCACCTAAATCACATTAAAACTTATAACACAGCATTTATGGCCTTCAACTGAACAGAAAAACAGTCAAAAACGCATATCTAAATGTCAGAGCACGTCACGTGATGCATCTGAACAAATCACGGTGTCAGAAATTAAAATCAGCCAATGAGATTTCGGTTTTAGAGTTAAATGCCCATCGTACTTTCACGATTGGTTGCTGATTAAAAGGAAATTACCATATTTGGATCCGACAACAATGTACAGGAGAGAGAGAGCTTTCCAACGGAGATGTATGTGATGACATTGACAGGGAGCATGCAGCGATCGCGGAGCAGCATGTTGATTTAGAACGACAACTTTTGTTGAATTTAGGAGAAATCTACAGACGGAAATAGACAAAGTATAGTAAAATAAAGTCCTAAATGTGTTTTTTTGGAATTTTTTTCACCACAAGTCTGAAAGAAGACATGTTATTGAAGACAAATAGCCCAAAATCTCAAAATTGACCAGTGAAAAAAAAAAAACGATGTTTTTGTGTCTCGCCTTAAGCTGTTCTTATACTAAAATCAAAATTAGGCTAATCAAAGGGAAGAGTGCTCTATACAAATCACGAGGGAGCGATTTGACAGCTGATTTTGGCTAACGTAGGCCTAATAGACTCGTTGTTTTTGCTGATGCTGAATCGTCTTTAGTATACAATACATCCATTACAAATGTAACTTTAAGTTAAACGTGTGTGTTTAAACTACACCTGGGGAAACTCACTTCACCTTCAGAGGCTCTGGGGCAGCTGCAGTCTCTCCAGTCGGGTTGCAGGGCCACCGCACCGCAGCAGACTCGCTGTGTGTGTGTGAGCCGCGAACGCCGCTCTGCACGTTTGAATCAGGAACGCGGGGGGGGGGGGGGGGCTAATAATACATTTAAATAAAAAAATTTAATTGTTCACTTTTGGTAAATGTATTGTTTAGTTCACTGTTTTGAGAAGCTTGTGGACATAGTGGCGGGTTTTTACAAGTACAGTTTTTGGATCATCAAAGTTGGGGGGGGGCAGCTGGGGGGGCAAGGCTCTAGATTGGGGGGGGCACCTGCCCCCCCTTGCCCCCCTGTAGATCCGCCCCTGGAGGGGCCTTCTTTTAATATTCTCCGGGGCAGCACTTTCGTTTGCAGTTTGCATTTTGAAAAGGACAGCATCTACGTCTTGGAAAGTGGTCGGAATAGACTCTCCACTTGAGAGTTTTCATTTACCATCTGAACCACATTGTCATATGTGACTTCAGGCAGGTTGCGGAGAGATTTGGTCCAGCAGTATCTATCGGATTCCGCCATTGTAAAAAGCTAACCGGAAGAGCCGTATCCCTACTAAAAGACGTACTTCCGTTCTTCAATTTTTTCGTGACATAGGCCATTGGCGTTTTGCTTATATCACAGCTCGGCCAGAGCCATTGAGCTCAGTAAAGCCACATTTGACAGCTTATGACAGCCACAGTCTATTACATTCCCCTTTTAGATTTAATATGAAACTGTTACTAAAGCAAAACAGTTAACCCAATCATGCCGAGGATGTGATGTTTGAAAAGTATGTAATTTATGTATGACATCAGTGTTATCTCTTTCACTCGTCAGTGCTGAGTCTGTCTAACAGTTTCTCCTCCTAATATCCATCAAATCGCTTTAAAATACAGAATTTTGTGTTGAATTCAAATGGATCCGATACGCGGCTCGATCACATGATCCGCTCTGTGTATTGTGTCTCTGGACCGGAGCTGCGGTGGCTCGACTTCATTCGCCCCAATGGAAAGTATATTTACACTGTCTGAATCGCTCCCTATCTGATATATAGTGCACTATATGCCATTCACAATGTAAAAAATAGTAAATGTGTTAACAAGTTACCTATCTGAGGCGCAACTTCAGCGTCTATTTATAATGTAGGGGGCGGAGCTTCAGATTCTAGAGAGCATTTGATTGGACAGAAAATCTAATGAGAAGCTGAAGTCCAGAGTGATGTCATCAAAATCATTGATGAATATTTGCAGATTATTTGTTTTAAATGTGAATTGTGTCATTGTTTTGGATCACACTACCTTATAGATAACCTTAAAGCTAAAAGCCAAAAAACGTACAGTTTGATTTCACGGGGACTTTAAAGGGAGTAAATGATTGGCTGATCTATTCCTTTAACCATCCATTCTTGAATCATTACTAAATGTTTTACTCAGAGACAGAGAGAAAATCTGTCGGTCATCTGCCAAGTTAGATATATGATTTATACACAAATAAGCGGGCAAAGAAATGGCCATCCTTTATGCTCCGGCGAGGAACTGCAGACGTTTCATTAGTCTGGGATAAAAGAGCGGCAAGATTTTGACGGACATCTGCGATTCATTTGCTTTCACACAGTTGTCATAAATTACCATCGTTATCAGCCGTCAGCTCTTCCCCGGACTGAAATAAACGAGTCTGTCAGCGCGTTACATGCTGATGACACAGTATGCAACAAATACACACACACAACAGAATGAACTGGGTTAAATTCCCTCTCCACAATTATTAGAGATGCAAGTTAAAAGAAACTACTGTGTGTTCAGATGTAGTGAATAACAGAATACTTATGCAAACATTCATCTTAAATTGCAAACACTTCTACTGCAATGTTCCATGAACTATTACAAGCACAAGATTACAAGTATCATTAATAAGTAGTGGTGCTTAACTTTTCATAAACTACCTAATACAAATATATATTTGGTATTTCAGAGTAGTGCATAAAAAAATGAAGCCTTGCGAGATGTTAAAAACACATGAATAGCCTATCACAGTATCAGCATGAAGAGATCATGCCAGAATAAGAGCTCGGTAGTTCCACATCCCTGCGTTTGTAATCCCTGGAGATCCTTGTCACTGTAGCGCTGAGATTGTAGCGGTTGTGATCTGATCTTAAAAAAATATATATAACAACCCTGCTTCTCTTTCAGGAAACCCCGCCATGATAAGATAACGACACTCACTGCTGTCTGTGGTGAGAGAGAGACAGATGACAACCGCTGAAAACCATCCAATTACAGGCCAGTGCTGCTATCAGAGATCCATTACTGCCTTATCATGGTGTGTGTGTGTGTGTGTGTGTGTGTGTGTGTGCTCGTGTTTATATTACATTGTGGGGACCAAATGTCCCCACAAGTATAGTAAAACCTGAAATCACCTACATTGTGGGGACCAGTCAGCGGTCCCCATGAGGAGAACAGCGTATAAATCACACTAAGTAATGTTTTTTGAAAATGTAAAAATGCAGAATGTCTCCTGTGATGGGTAGGTTTAGGGATAGGGGCAGTGTAAGGGGACAGAAAATACAGTTTGTACACTATAAAAACCATTACGCCTATGGAGAGTCCCCACAAAGATAGCGAACCAGACATGTGTGTGTGTGTGTGTGTGTGTGTGAGACACACACTCTCTGTCTCGCTCTACTCCGGTGTTTGTTTAGACTGTTAGACATATCACAAATCAACACAATGAACACCTTCTGCTTCCTTACAACAAAACAGATTATACTGTATGAAAAAGCTTCTTCAATCACTCTTTTAGACGTTTAGGCTTCATTCACCTCACAAGATCAAAGAAATTCATGAGCTGGTGCCGACATGAATAAATAAAAAAAGCAAGGAAAATGAATGGACAAAACATCTACTATAATATAATAAATTGTAATTGTTGTAATAGTGTACAAATAATGTAATAAATTGTACTATATTAATTAGACATTTTTTATTTTGTCAGTACACGTGAAAACTCTATGACCTTTTTTTCAAGGTTTCAGGTTAAAATAAAAAAAATAACTTTCTAGTTAGAAATTGTTATTCTAGTCACTAATTTTGTTTCACCATTTATTCATCAGTCGTCATTGTTAAAGGCCTTTCACACCGAGTGCGATGAAACGGCGCTCTTTAATTGAAATAATATATCCCTATGGAGCCATCAATCCAGCACGACAAAGCCAGATTTTTTTTCAAACCAGTGTGTCGTTTTTTCCCGTCGCCCCGCGATGAAACGAGCCGTCCAATTAGATTTTAACTATATGGCTCTATCATTTCTGTTGATTTTCCACTGA